>MJUU01015017.1:83153-97126 GCA_002080025.1 Modiolus philippinarum | reverse complement strand
CCCCCCCCCCTTTACCAATAAAAAGGCCATGATTTGACAAATTTTCTTCTTTTTTTATAGAATGTTGCCAAGATTTAAATCTGTAAAGCCACAAAATAAAATAAACTACATTGATATTAAACTTGGACAATTTCAAAGAAGACGATTACCTAAACAAGATGTTCCAGTTGACAACTATAATTAAGGTATTGGAAACTGTTAGGAGAGGAATATTTCATGAATACCTGGTATGTTTTCACTTCAGACTATTTCTATCCCGTTTAATAACGGTCCGCATCCACATTTGATAAACTCAAACTATGTCTATAGTAGTCCCTGTTTGTCGAGTCTCCTGAACCCTATTAAAATAAATGCTTATTTGTAAAATAATTATAAACTATATGAATTTTGTTAGTGGTAGATTTATTAATATGAACCAAAGCACTTGAGTATTCGATTCTCACAAACTCGAATAGCATTATCATCTTTCTGTTTTCGATTCCTTCCAAATGCCGATGATCATCAACAACAGAAATATCTACAATACCTATAACATTTAATTCCTATACAAAGCTGAAATTTTTATAAAATCTAGAAAAAAACTGTGGCAGCGTCAGATCAAATGTAAACTGCGCACTCTTTAAATGCTAAGTATCCAGGAACTGGACAAACTCGTATTTCAGAAACTTAAATCACAAGTTTTCAATATATCGTTATATATAATAAATATAACTGTTTAGTTTATAAATTACTTTGCTATTTACGTCCTTACTGATAAAGGCGATAGGGTAAAATAATTCTAGAAAAAAACTGTTTCAGAATTAACAGAGGGATAATGATAAAACTAGTATTCTTAAATAAAACAAAACAAGAATAACAGAAGCCACAACTAAACAAAACCAAATAGAATTGTAGCTCAGGTATAACAAACTCTACAGAAACCAGGGCATCATAACTTGTTGAGTACCTTCGGGGACTGCTCAAGGGTAGTCACCAACCCAGTAGTCAGTGCTTCGGTGCTGACCCGAAAACCGATTTATTTTGAATCTTGCAATATCTAAATTTTACAAAATTTTGTTTTAAATATGTAGTAACTCCCTCATGCATAGCTCTGTACTTAGCTGAAGTTTGGCTTTTCTATTTAGATCCTATTAGTAATGTGTTCCCTATCAGCTTTTACACGTATTTCGGTTATGGATTTAAAATTTGTTTTGATTTGAGAAATATGCCAAAAACGTTCCCCAAAATCTACCTTTTTCATCCTTTTTTAAGGATTTCCCCCATATAGGCTATGTTTGGTTGTCTTATTTAACCAAATCTGTTGAATTAATTCCCAAAAACCAATTGAATTGAGAAAAGTAGACATTATAGAGTTTGCAAACCACCACAGATCTTTCTAGTGCTTTTTTTCATTTTGGAGCCAAAATGTGGCCTTACCGAACATACCCCTTTACCACAATTAAGATATTGCAAAATAACTATATACCGAACTTACTGTAAATCTAACTTATGCATATTGCCATTCCGACAAATTACATCTCTTCAGTGCAGATAAAATCTAAACATCTGGAAGACCATTAACTCAAAGGTGTAAGTTTATAAATAAAATCCGAAGTACTGACTACTTGGCTGGTGAAAACCGGCGTGGTCTAAAAGTCCAACAGCAGATGTATCGAACCAGTGGTAACAAATAACAAAATAGCGTAGTTATTGTAAATTTAATTTCTGCATATGGCCATTTCGACAACTTATGTCTCATCGCAGATAAAATCAAAACATTCGAAATCCAGAATTCGAAAGGTGTATAAAGGCTGATAGGGAAGGTTCTAAATAGAAAGCCAAACTCAGATATAGGACAGAGCTATGCATTAGGGAGATAATTCTTACTTTTAAACAAAATTTTCTAATAAAGATATTGAAAGTTTCCAAAAAATCGGCTTTCGGGCCAGCGCCGAAGTACTGGACTCCTGGGCTGGTGAACACCTCTTGAGCTAACAGTCTACCATTAATGATTAAAAGAAAATTTGTTTAAGATTTTGATGTTGTGTATTTTTACCATCAACCCAGTGGTAATAAATAACAAAATAGCGAAGTTACAGTAAATTTAATTTCTAAATATGGCCATTCTTTGAAGTTAAGGGCGTTTGTGCTTTTAAGTAATAAGGATACATGTTTAATCACGCTATTTACAATGATTTTTGTTGTATATAAATTTTTACAATAAAAGACTTATTTAATGAATCGCATAGGGTTCATATTTACATTTAATGCTGTATAAAGTTACGTTCAACACCCGGGGTTCAACAGTTGTAGTGTTGGGTGTGTTGAAGTCGATTGCCATTTAGAAGTTTCAAATTGTCCCAAAAGTCCTTTACATTATTGGGATATTTGAACAATTAGGAGTTTGGTAAACGAGGTTATTACATATAAAAATGATAATTTTGTAGGTTGGTAATTCCTGCTTTTTTATTATGGCGTTGTGTAACCACTTGAAAAGAGGAGGAAAATGTGAATGCGAAGGCGGATTTTGTGAAATAATTTTTGTAGAAAATGTCAACGGATTTACAAAAAGTTCATGATATAAATAATCAAAAGATGAAACAACGGCAGTAGAATGGAGTGAAATTTACAAAACTCGAAATCCAAAGTGAAAATTCATATTTGTTAAATAGCATCGGTTTAATATTTCTCTCACCAAATTAATAGCAAGATTATAGAAAGTCGCCATTATCAATGTTTGCAGTTTCAGTCAGCTGTTCTCAACTTCTTATCGGTAAACATAAAAGATGAAGTTGACCTCCAATTCTTTGTAATGAA
This sequence comes from Modiolus philippinarum, assembly GCA_002080025.1. Taxonomy (NCBI): domain Eukaryota; kingdom Metazoa; phylum Mollusca; class Bivalvia; order Mytilida; family Modiolidae; genus Modiolus; species Modiolus philippinarum. Next base: position 94,330 of record MJUU01015017.1, on the reverse strand, counting down.
CACAAATGTTGCACAAGATGAGGACACGCCACAGCTAAAAGTTTTAATCGGAGCGTGGTTATACTCACAATTTAACACAGAAAAGCATGTGTGCATATTCGTTGTTGAATACATCGGCTGCAAAAATGATGAAAGGGAGATTTCCAAAATCCAAATTCACGATCGAAATGTATTTGAGAAAAAAAATATTTTTTTTTAAATCAATATGTATTTTTCTACAGATTAGTAAAGTTATTTGTGTCCTTGAGACACATAGGATGCCCCACAAAATACACTCGATGCGCGTTGAAGAAAAAGCAAGATACACGTAAAAGCAAGCCAATATATGAATAAGTCCAACAATTGAAAAAAAAATGAAAAAATACACAACATCAAAATCTTAAACAAATTTTCTTTTAATCATTAATTATTATTTATTATGACTTAAATATTTTATTTAATATATGTAAACTAAAAAAACTGCTACCTACTGTAACAGCAGGTGATTAACTATTTTGTTGAGCAATTAGGCACAGAATGGTAAATATGAAATGCATATTGTTATGGTAACTATGAATATAAACCTTATATATGTTGATGTTGTCCTTAAACTATCATTATGTATTATTGATGACATTATCTGAATAAAATCATTAAATGATAAAGAAAATCTTTAACACATGCACATCTTTGAAAAATGTACAAAATGTTGTTCAAAATAGAAATCTTGTAGCAGAAAGTCGCTCGGACAAAAGAATTATTAAAAAAAAACAATGCATATTTTCAGAAAAATGCATCAAATCAAAACATGAAAACAAACGATTGTAAAAAAAAACCCTGTGAACAGACGGACGGGCAGAGGTATAACAATATACCAAGGGTCATAATTAAAGACTTGGTAGCGTTGCTCGACAATTAGCAATGAATCCCGCTCAAACCGGTGCTAGGGGCCGTCTTGAACTTGCTATGAGGTATGAGTAAAGCTCATTGTTGAAGGCCTCGTGGTGACCAACAATAAAAGCGTTGTTCCATTGCTTATTTTTACTATGTATTTGTAGAGACTGTCTCATTCGCATTTACTCCATATCCCTTCATTGTTAATTATATATCACAAATAAAGTTCCATCGCTGCAGATTCATGACCATATTATAGCATTATTAAAAGGACTAAAACAAAAAAAAATGGAGCAGATCACCAACTATGCTACAAAACCTCATTTTATGTCGATAAACAGTGTTAATAGCTCCTTTGTACCCTATTTGAACTTATAAATTTATGCATTTATGTCAGTGGTATTTGGTAATAATAGAAGTTCTTTATATTTGTGTGGGATTAATAAATATCCATTTTAAAGCATTTATCCAAAAACGTGATAACATAAGTAAATAATTTGCAAAATAATGAATTGGAAAATAATTAATAATGGCTTTTTTTTGTTTTGAAGCGTGGCATTTAAAATCTCAAATCAGCAAATATACCTACATATAGCCAAAATTCCCACAATATTTTAATGATAATCATTTTCTGTTCTTTACATATCGTGACGTAAATGTCCTCCACTTTTACCCATTAATTGTTCAAATTAGCTGATCTAGTCTTTTGACATTTCCTTTTGACAAGTCACCATGAGGTCTTCAACAATAAGTTTTGCTCATACCCCATAATAAGTTCATTCCGGTCCCTAGCAACGATTTGAAAGGAATTCATTGCTAGATGTCGAGCAACGCTACATCCGTGTTTCTTTTCCTCATTGGTATGGGATCGTCAACAAAAAATAGATATTAACCGGGAAAATGTTCTAATTAAAGCTGTCAACCGTTGCCCCATAAATAGACCGATAGAAGATAATCACAACATATTAACAACCCAAAGCACCCATCGAGTCAACTGTGAGAAAACTTAGCATATAACTAGTATGTCAATCGTTCGAAGAACAATTGATAGGTCTTTCCCAAAGTTGCGTCAGAAAGTTCTCATTATTGATTCATAGGGAAAACCAACATTCTAAGCTTAATATGTATATTTATAGACTCTTTAACGTGAAATACATTTTTTCAATGTGACCCTGACATTTGACCTTGACGTCATTTTGAAGGTCAAGTCTACCTGAACATTTTTTGCATTGAATATATGTTTGTATCTTCAATTGTATTTGAACTATAAGCAAAAACCCAAAATTTAGATGTCGAAAATCAGTTTTTGGTCCATAGTCCCAAAACGGTTGGTCCAATGATTTTGGACCCAATGTTACAAATGTAGATCTCAACAAGACACATATTTTCTCTATAACATTTCATCAGCCATCTGTTAGGGTTTCCGATTTAATCCGCTAACAAGTCTAGAGGACAAAATAAAGGTCACCGATGACCCTTGACCTTGACCTTTTTAAATAGCCCCTGGGGAACCAAGAACAATGGTAAAGGTTTCATGTCTCTATCACGTCCGGTTTGGGAGAAAATCATTGTTAAAAAGCATCAAATTTTGCGGGGGCATAACTCCAGAATTGTCCATCGGACAATTTGGACCAAATGTAACAAACTTTTGTCATGACCTAACGAACATTTTTCTAATTACACTTCATCAGCCACTTTTATGGTTCCCGAGTTAATCTGCTAACAAGGTTTACCATGTTTGGTGATGTAACTCTGTTACTAAAAATAGACCGGCTTCACAGGGTCAGTCTGGTCAAGCCCGGCCATTTCTGAATAATGGTACAAAGTATCAAAGTGATATCTTTTAAGACTTTTTTTGCAAATGTTGGAAGAAAAAAAAAGAAAAAAAAATATTAATAATAATCAGAAGAAATACAATAAGGTCTTTCCACAAAAGTGGGAAAGACCTGAGTAAATATTGAAATGGGCACTATAAACAGTATGGTCAGAATATCATTTGAATTACGTAAAGAAAATTCTCTCAAGAAGAAGTACACAATAAATGAAAGAGCATATATATATCTAAACTGGGTACATTTGTCATTTTAAGGAGTTGAAGATGTCGATATATATAAAGAATACTTACAAGTAAACAACCGGGTAAACAATAACAAAAGGTAAAAACAACCCTAAAGCAAGTGAACTGTAAAACAGTAGGATAATTGCATTTCTCTAATGATATGTCAAGTTTAAACCGGTTTTGACCCGTTAGATAAATGTTCTTTATTCAACGTATTTTGAATAAAGCCCCGTGCTATTTCCCGCCAAATCTATTCGGAATACAATTCTCGGTGTTTGTCATCTATCATTAGAGAAAAAGATTACACCACTTTATCCTGATTATTACCATATTTTATCCTCTCTCGATAGTTGAATTTAAAAATTTTAAAATGCTCGGCAAGCCTCGCACTTAAAATTTTTAAATTTAACTATCTCTAGTGGATAAAATATGGTAATGAACGGGATCTTGTGGTGTAATCTATATGTACACAAGAGGAATAATACATATAGGTAGTCAACAAATGCAAGTACATATCGTTGTATAAGAGACAGTTTATGCCCCTGATTGATAAGACAATAAACCTAAAAATTTTCCACTCGAGCATTTTTACATCATAAATATAAAAATTATTGAACAACTTTATACTGTGATGCCTTATGTATATTAACCACTTCTACATTAAATATATATAAAATAAATAAATTGATTGTAAAATTTCCACATAATAATACAATTTAAATTTTAAGATACTTGTAAATCAGGCTCCAACATCTTCAGATTAAAAATTAAACATAAGAGAACTGTTTCCTTAAATATTTCACCAGTAAGAAATTTCCTTACTTGAAAGATGTGATATATCAACAAGAACATAAAGATGATAGAGGACAAATAACCGAAAGGATATAAATTGGAAGCAAAAACCAACTAAGGACAGGGTTATATGCAAGAGGGAGATGCTCCTTAGTTTTAACCAATCTTTTTTTTTCCTAAAATTAAGATAATACAAGTTTTGAAATAAACGTAGTTTTCCGGCCTGCAGCTTTTGGTGAATACCGGGTATCTTCATGGTATAACTGTCCACCAGCAATGGAAATAAATAACAAAATACCGAAGTTAGTGAATTAAATTTCTGTATATGGCCATTTCGACAACTTATGTCTTTTCAGTGCATATCAATCAAACCATTTGGAAATCCATAAATCGAAATATATGAAAAGTTGATAGAGAACAAATAACCAAAAGGATCTGAATGGAATAAAAAATTAGCTATGGATAGAGTTTTGCACTAGGAAGATACTCCTTAGACATTGCAAGTTTCCAAATAGAATACGAATAATGTTTACAATATTTTTGCCCCTTGTATCCGCCCATGATGAAAGTTGTTACACCCAAAGTGTGAGCATGTAGATGAATATAGTACTTATTGTGGTTTAAAATTACCATTTTATTTTGCATATTTTGTTAAATTCAGTTTAATTGTTTTTATTGAAAAGAACGTTTGGATTATCTACATAGAGCATACAGGCCTTTGCTTGATCGAAGTATTCCCTAAACATTTGCAATTTGTTTTTCTTCTGCTTAATAAAAAAAAACATTTAGCATTTGTTAACAAAATTCAAAACGTTCATTGGATCAAAATTCAGTTCTCATGGAACAGAAAGGTTTTTTTTTATTATTCGGACAAACCTGCTCAAGAGGTACGATAGAATGTAAGTATTTCGATATTTTGAATCCACGTTTTATGCTTTCTTTAGACGTTTTCGCCATTTACAGGTACAAACATTTTTGATTTTGCTAAATGTTTTAGAATATTTACTGAAAACAGAGTTATTGAGTACATTATACATCTACATGTAAAGTTGAAAACATTATCTTTAATTCTGAAAATTCCACGATTGTATTCACCAACCTAGTGTAGTCAGCCCGAAAGCTGATTATATTTGGATAGTTTTGGGGGAATTTTGCTAAATACTAAGGTATATATCTACGTCTGACAAATCTCTTTCCTAAGTTGACTTTGGCTTTCAAATTAGATCCTATTGCTTATTTGTTCTGTGTCAGCTTTTATATTTTTTATCGGACTAAAGAGACATAAGTTGTTGAAATGTCTATAAGCAGGGAATAAATTTCAGTAACTTTGGTACTAACTACCAATGGGTTGATATATCTGCTGGTGCAACGTTAGTACCCGTTAATATCACTAAAACAGTAGTCTGTACTACGATATTGGCCCGAAGCTGATTTTATATGGAAACTTGCAACATATGATTTTTTTAAAGTTTGAATTATGAATAAAACTAAAGAATATCTTATGCATACAAATCTCTCTCCTTGGTTGATTTGCCTGTCTTTTTATTCTCAATCAGCTGTTTCACATCTTTCGGTTTATAGTTTTCCAATATTTTGACCCGGAGATCCGGAATGACTATCTTGCAGTAACTTCGGTACTCAGTTTTAGAATCTTCCCTTATAACACGGATTAATGCATGACAATATCTGAAAGTATTATCTGGCACTTTTTAGACTTCCATATATATTACCTTCAATCCTATAACAATTTATGAAAATTAAGAATAACAGTTAATTATTTCTAATACTAAAGTGCATGAAATGTGCAGTAATGCTAACGACTGGGTGTCTGTATGACATTTTACTTTTATGCTTGCTTTAGCTCTGATAATGATTTAAATTTAAGGGGTATAATATAATTAAATTTGTCAAGCTGTTGTCCAGACAGTTCTGTCTTAACTTTCAGCATATGTTATACACTTCTTCACTGGAAAAATAAATCCCTGTAAAAAAACCGAGATACATTTCTACAAAAGTATTGAGTAACTTTTTTTCCTTTTCCAAGAAAAGCAGTTGTTCTGTCTAACAAAATCGGTCGCAGACGACAGGTTGATTCTCAGTTTAATGAAGTGTTAATTTTTATAATTATGGACTTGTACTTTTAAAATGACATCGATAGTTTTGTACTGATACTGTAAAAAATGTTTTTCTGAAAATAATGGTAATTATTTAGAGTGACACATGGTATAATATGTACACAATGTTGATCAATTCCGTGCATTGTTATTACTTTCAGTTCATATGCATATACAAAACCGTAAAATCTATTCTTATTACAAGTAATTAAACTATACACAAGGCAAATAATGTAAAGTATATGAATCGTAAAACAACATCAAGCTGTGTATTATGACTTATTATCAATGCATGATTGAAAAACGAATTCAATTTGAAATTACAGCTCAGATTTTCAAAATTAACAAATTCTACCAATGAAGTTTATTTCATAATGTACAAATTTAAATATGTTTTTAGGATATTACTATTATTTGATATATTTAGATATAACTATGTTCTTATTTCTTATAGATAAATATCATAAATGAAATTAAAAAAAAGATCTCTTAAAACTTCTCACCAAAAGTACAATGATGTCTATTAAATCTGATTGAAATTTTCCTGAACCTAGACAGAGCTCATGTATGTAAAGAAAAATAAACATACCCTAAACTTATTTAACCAAAAAAAAACTCTTTTTGGTAAAATTTACTCAGTATACTTCATTGCTGACCAAAACAATTTGAATTTTGATGAAAAGTATTTTTTTTTATTTAAAAAGGGGAAAAGACAAGACAAATAAGAGTTCATTGATACTGAAGATTTTTTAAGGAAATAAGAATTTCTGTCATAGCTCTACATTTAGCCTACCTGACATTTTACATCTATTAAAGTTTTTGTAGGGTGCATGTTGTCAAAATGTGTGATTTTACAGACCAGATTATATGTTTGACGTCTTTCTGAAGTTTGTCACTATCTAGAGATGATAAGACCTAACCAACTCAGCAGTCTTTGGGACAATTGAAACTTCTACTCATACCAGAAAATGTTTTTGCACCTTTAGTTTAACGATCGTTGCAATTCAAAGCATTTTTGAAAATTTTGATATGGCTTCCATTTCTTTGGACACAACTAAACACATTTAACACAGTAATCGACTATATCATATAAATGTATGATTAAAAGGAAAAGTCAAAGACTAATGCATTTATTAAACCATATTGGGGGGGGGGGGGTAACAATTCACCACAATAAGGGGAAATAACTAAGTGAAAAAAGAAACCATTGGTAACTTATTGATGGAATATATAAGTTCACATTAATCAGTGAAAAAGATAACAATGTCCGTTGTTCTTTTTGGTGTTTTATGTTTTACTTAAATTTTGATAGATATTCATGTATTTGTAGAGACTTTGTCTCATGTGCATTTACTCCATATCCTTTTATTCACCAATACTGAATACTGAATTTACTGTAAATTTAGGTATAAAAAATATACAATTTTTTTTTATCATTTTATTTATAATCTTCAGAGACATAAGTTGTCGAAGTGGCCACTAAATACAGTAATTTCAGCATTATGTTAGCTTATATTTCAGATACCATATTTAAGGCAATGGCTCTCGGGGAAAAAAAAGAAAAATGGTAAAAAAGACACAAGAAATGAAGTAAAGCTTTAACAATAATAATAACCTCGGAGATCAGGTACGTATTCGTATATTGATAATGACTTTTAAAAGGAAATGAGATACAGTATAGAAGTATCCGTTAGGTCGGTGTCATCTTATTTAATGTGATGCTTTAAAATATACTTTAATAGTTTACACCCTTGTGTTAGCGCCTTCAGATATGACAGCAGCAAAATGATACCATCTACAAAAAATCAAAATGTTTATTTTGAAGGGAAAACAGAATTGGATGTGAACGCACACGATGTAATGTTGATTGTATGTCGCATGACACCTGACGGGGAGGGTAATTACCCGGTAAATGGAAACCATCTTCTCTAAAATGTCAGAAAAATTTTCTGCCTGATCTTTATAATCAGGAGCAGTCTTTTAAAGTACATGTAAATATTAGGGTCTTTGTGAAAAGAAAATTGAGAATTTACATAGAAAGAAACAAAATTTAACGTTATCACAAAAGAATTCATGACACCGTGACCAGAAATTTGAATATTACCGTCGATAAGACATGAATCTCATTAATAATATAAAGAAATGACGGTTAAACACTGTCATAAGACCACCAGTGTATCGTTTGGGTAGGTTGAATCAGAAAATTAATTTCTTCAAAAGAAAATTGAGTGACATATAATTTGGTGGTCACGGAATTGCTTCATTTTCCACTGACTTCACATGTCTTTTTCACTTAAATATCAACAATTCGCAGTAAACTGTTGACACGATATGATATATTTTTGTGATTGGAGACAAATTTACAGGGATGATTTAAAAATAAGATGTACACGTGAAAAAAAGGACAACAAGAAACTCTAATTTCATATTGCATGTACATATTGTAGAGTGCTTAACATGTTATATTTCCCAATATGTAAATTTAAATTTTCAAAATGTATGTAAAACTTGTTAAAGGAAACAAACGGAGACCAAATGAGTAATTTTTCTAATAAAAATATTTACTTATTGTTATTGTCATCTTTGAATTATAGATTATTTATAAGACACAAACATAATGTCTCAGGCTCTGGTCCTTCACTTCACATAGTAGTAGCGGTCTTTTTTGTTCGTTGTTATTTATGTCTAATCATATTGTATGTTACTTTATCATGATGCCCTTTATGGGTGCTTGATTGGTATGAAAAAATTCTTATTCTTACATTTTGAAATTTTGAATTTACAAAATGGGAAATATAACAAACATACAACTGTCCATACTTTTAATATCACCATTGTTTCTTCGAATTTCAAAATTATTAAAAAAAAAATTATTGACACACCATACATTGAACGTAACCATTCTGCTAAAGTAGTCAACATATAAACAAATATTATAAGGTACAACAAACAACACACAAAATTGACGAAATACGTTGGTTCTTGCTGTATTGATGTCTCATATTAAACATATGGACATTTCATTAACAAAATAATTTTTGTACTTACTTATTTCATTACTAAAATGTATGAAGTATATTTTTGTTTCCATCGACAATAATAACCCAGTACATTGTATTATTCTCAATAACCAAATTTGTAAAGCAATATATCGGAACATATATTTTTTTAATATTTGTAAAATATAGTTTATATTCATAAATTGTGTTATTGAAAACATTTTAAACAAAAACCAATCATATGAATTTGTTTTTAATTTTTCACCTATACCCATTTTAGGTGAATATGTTTCATTTTTTTTCAATTATAACATAAGTAGGTTATTTGTATTTAATTAACGTAGATTGTCGTTTTGAATTAAGTTATAGCCTTTATTGCTTTCTTTTTAAATATGAGTTTTGTTAATGCGATGAATACCAAGTTTTTTTCATATTTTGTAGTTGTTTTGTACGTTTTGCTTGAATTGATGAAAAGTTGTTCTAGAATTCAATTGAATGTTAGCTAATGTTACACAATTTGAAGCTGAATAAATAGTTATTACCACCGTTTCTATTTTGCTAGACAACTTGTAAAATAACGACTAATAAAGTTCACGGATGCTTGTTTTAAGTTTTTTACCAACCTAGTGGTCAGGACTTCGGTGCTGACCGGAAAACAGATTTTGTCTCATGTGTATTTACTCCATATTGTCAATATGAATCTATCATTTTGTTTGGACAGGTGAAGGTAACATAATTATTTAATTTTGGTAATTTTGAATTTTTGCGATGAATAAAGATTTTATATTTTGGTAAACACGAAACACTAAATAATGTTCTCCTTTATAAAACAACGGTAGTAGAATACAGAAGGAACAAGGAACAAGAACCAAAATCAAAGTCCAGAGATAAGGCAAAAGTAAGAACACCAGAAGACGGAAGACCAAAGACGCTACACAACCACAGAATGCAAAAACTGCAAATACAAAAAAAAAATCAAAGCTCCGATGGAGCTGAATCTCGAAGCCCTGAAAAAACTTCGTAGTCAACCAAAGAACTGCTGCATTCGTCTGCATGCATTAAGTTATTCCGTAATACGTGAAAATAATCGGATTGTGTGATTTCGCATGTCGATTTCATTGCTATAGACGCTTTCAGAAATTGGTGATTACTGAGTTATCGAACTTGACCACCAGGTGCCGCATAGTCGTCCGCCATTAAGAGGGTGTAGACTCGGTTTTTTTAACCGTGGCAACGTATTATCATTTGTCGTGATTGAATTAATAAAAAATAGAATTTTAACATTTTTATTTCAAACAGGTATCCGTTCTGAAAGAATATTACCTGTTCAAATTAAATATTCATTATCTAACAAATTATAAAATGCAATTGATATGAAAATCAAGCTTAAATTTTTGGCCTTAATTTTTTTTGCATATTGTAGAAGATTACATAATTCAGCTTCTGTCCAGGTGACAATAAACGGTTTTGTCCAGGTAGATTATTACACCTGGGGGGCATGACACGTGTCCTTAATATACTGATCAGTGTGATTGTTGAGACAAGTTTAATTAATCTTATGATCCTTTGATTGCTTCCACAAAGAAATGTTAAGATATTTTTTTTTTTATTTACCACGTGTTTTAAAATTGAATTTCACAAATTATTTATTTCTACACATATTTTTTCTCAGAAACTGAACAAAGTACAATCCCGACATCACACAAAACCACTTTGTTGTTTGACTGCTTCTTTCTAGCACAAAAATTATGGCTTTCTCATCTTGGTCGGAGAAAAGTAACATCGGCCAATATCAAAATTTGGTAAATGCTCAAAATTTTCATTGCATAAACAATTTATCCCCAAAATGTAGTTTGAGTCAACTCACAGAAGAAAAGAAACACAAATGATTAAAAAAAGGAATAAATAGTTGCGATATATTTTTTGAAGTATTTGAATTTCGGCAAGTTGGACGCTATCCGTTAACTCAAATTATGCATATTAATCTTGACTTCAATATGCGTGTTTTTTAGGTGTGAAATTATTTTGTTTCCTGTAACTTTTTACATTTCTATTCTTGCAGAATGACTTCCCTGTGTATAAGTTTAAATAAAATAAATGCAGTTGATTTATATATATATGATGTCGTTTGCTATTTTCCCCTACTAAATATAATTTTGCCAGATACTATTTGAATTAAATATTTCTTTGTTTCTTTAACTTTATAAACACAAACAAAAATGTTTCAAAAAACAGATATTTTCAAAAGTATTCAACATAAAATTATTATAATATTTTTTTCATTATTCTGGTTAGCTGAATAAAAGTCCCTCTCTACAATCTCCGCAACATTTTTAAGTG
>MJUU01015017.1:54928-76223 GCA_002080025.1 Modiolus philippinarum | reverse complement strand
GATGAATATTCAGTTGACTGTTAGCTCTTATGATGAATATTCAGTTGACTGTTAGCTCTTATGATGAATATTCAGTTCACTGTTAGCTCTTACTGAACAGTTCATTTTGATGTTATCTGTTATTACAAATTAGTTATTAGCTGAATTTGAAGAGAAAAAAAATATTACAACTGAAAAAATGAGTTGTCCAACTATCGGTGTATTATCTCCATGTTATAAGATCTTTTAACACAGTGCTTCGTTTGTTGGATGAATCGTAGCAACAATTAGCTGATAAAGTAAGTGAGAATCGAACCGTCAATCCAAGGACAAATAGCTGATAAAGTAAGTGAGAATCGAACCGTCAATCCAAGGACAAATAGCTGATAAAGTAAGTGAGAATCGAGCCGTCAATCCAAGGACAATGGCAAAATCGGAAACAACAAAGAAACAGAAACACAACACGAGTACGGCACAGAAAAAATGAAGACACACACACACAAAGATCAACAACACAGACCCAATAAAAAAACCATAGGTGAGATGAGTAAGTATCTCCTTCTTCTAATCAGACACACGTCGTGTTGAACATGTCAAACTTGGTAGTAAGGTCAAATCCAGTTGAGGAAACAACAATTAATACAGGCATTTCTTTCCCTTATTTCTATGGATACAGAGATTGAAAACCCTGAAAAAATGAGAAGAATATAGCGTGGTAAAATATTTTGTCTTTTTTGTGAATTAAATTACCTAGTCCTATATCAGTACTGACAAACTCAAAAGCCACAAGAAATATCGTCTTAGTGATTCTAAGCATGAAATGTGCAGTTGAATATGTATCAAATTGTTGTACGTTGTTATTTTGAGTTATTGCTGGTCGCCTAGTTCCACAGTTCGGTTTTCATTGTTCTTTCTGTTTAAATCTTACATTATATGCTGGTTGTTATGTTCATAACTAGGGGCTTCAACACCTATTTTGCATAAGCGATGGGTCCCATAAGTGGTCAGTCGCTTTTATTTTTGCAGATTTTTATAATGCATTTCATTTTACATTGTGTTGGACTATATACCTATGCATTGGCCGATCATTTCTATGATGACTCTTTGATCAAATGTTTTGTAATAATTTCAGTTGTCAATGATAGAAGATTCAAACAACTATCATAAGTGTTTTGATTAATGTTTTGGAAATCAGTATGTGCGAACTTCCATTAATTATATTTTCTATTCTCATCATGTAGCTATTGGTGTTTGAAATTTCACTTCATGTAAGTGTTTTTCAATTTCAACTTGTCGTATAGATGAGTTATTATTCATTCGACTTATTATTTGCGATAGTCTATTCCAATTCTCATATAGTTCAGTATTTGACTATTTTTTCTCTACGCATTGGCAGATACAATGGCGGGGTTCCAGGAGTTGGAACCCTCTCCCTTTTTTGGACATACAACCATTTTTAATGAATATCCCGATGTTAAACTAAGAAATACCCCAAAATTTTCCTTTCACTTCTAAGTTAAAACCCCCTTTTTCAAATTCCCTGGATTCCCCCCCAACAACCCCCGCCTGCTGCATGGTTATTTAGCTATTGTCTACAACTGAATAAATTGTTAGTCTACATTTTGGCTATTCAGTCGATTTTGCAATTCGACTTTTTATTTGCTGTGGTCAATTTTTGACCAGCTTTTTCTTTATAGTTCAATTTGAAATAAAAAAGACTCCCATCACAAACTGCATTTTATAACCTCAAGACTTGACACGTTTTTCTTAGAATTTTATATACTTGTTGCCCTTTTTGAATATATAATTTAACGGTGTTTAGGAATGTTTAGCTCAAATTCCAAGTTAGGATTAGCTTGATTAACCAAAATGTAGACTAAGAAGTTATACAGTTGTTGACAGTAGTTGTATGATTACTCAGAAAAAAAATCACTTCAATACTGAACTATATAGAAATCGGAATAGACTATGGCAAATAATAAGTCGAATGAATAGTATTTCATCTCTACGACAAGAGTTGAAATTGAAATACAAGAAATACCGAAGTTGCATAAAAATAGTAAATCTGGTTATGCTGTACACGTGTTTCAAGGAGTTTCCTCTCATCAGCAGCATTAAAATCAAATAATATGGAAAGCCATAATCCAAAAGTAGTCAAAAAAGAAGTGCTAATTTAAAGAAATATCGAAATAAGAAGCCAAATCCAATACTAAGGACATCTACCGATTGCCATACACGGAATGAAGCCTCAGTATTTTTAAGTGGTTAGAATTTTGATAAAAACAATTCAAAACAGTAAACTCGCATACAAGAAGTGAAATTGAACAAAAATAGCTACATGATGAGAATAGAAAATTTAATCAATGAAAATTCGCACATACTGATTTTTTCAAACTATTAATCAAATCACTCATGATAGTTGTTCGCTCCTTGACAACTGAAAATCATGTTAATATTTTTTTCAAAGCATTAGATCATTCGCGTGCAATAAATAGGTGTATGGTCAAACACAATGTAAAATGAAATGCGTTATAAAAATCTGCAAAAGTAAAAGCGACTGACCACTGATGAGACCCACCGTTTATGTAAAAATACGGCGTGAAACACCTAGCTATGACCGTAAAGAACAGTATACAATAAATAACAAAAAAGAAAGAACAATGAAAAAACGAACTGTGCAACTGTTTTGGCAACCAGCAATAACACAAAATAACATCGTTCAACAATGTAATACATATTCAACTGCACATTTCATTCTTAGCATCACTAAGACAATACTTCTTGTGGCTTTTGAGTATGTCAGTTCTGAGATAGGGCTCGATAATTTTATTCAAAAAAAGTATTGAAATTTATGCGAGTTGTTACCACTAAAAGGGCAGAACTGTAAAAGTGTCTGAAAAATTCAACTAGCCTGATCCAAGACATTAAAGTTTAGGGGCTGATGTATTTTTCGCCTTGTACAGTGATAATGAGTAACAAAGTGCTTTTTTGATAATGAAGTCAATTAACATATCTATGATGAACAATGATGGCATATGAATGTATAACCTCTCCACAAGAAAAAGTTTTGTTGAAGTTTTACATTTATATGTTAGCTGTTATTGACTTGATATACACTGTTAGCTGTTATCACTTATTTGAATTATTTGTTATCAATTTGCTATTAGGCTGTTATTGGACCCCCCTCCTTTAAGTGTAATGTAACATTCTCTAAATGTTAGTTAATATGTAACGTATATTATAATTGATGGAAACAATTAATCTAGAGTGCTACGAAATAGATTAAATATAGTTAATCCTTGTTTATTGATAAATTTGATTTTTGCGTACTAAAACAACTTTTTCGGTTGAAAACAATTAACCCAAAAGTCCCATGTATAACAAACTATGGTTTTTTAGTTTTTTTTTTTGTTTTTATTTGTTTTGTTTTTTTTTTGTGGATTTTGGGGGTTTTTTATGTTTTGTTTTATTTTGTTTTGTTTTTTTTTTGTTTTTTTTTTGTCAAAGTTGTGTTGTAAATTGTCTTTATATTACATAAATTGCAATAATATTTGCACCACTTATTATTTGACTAAAAGACACCGGTAAAAGGGTAAAAATAGAAATATTGATAATAATATGTCAATTGTATTAATTTATCTAGATCATCTACTGAAGATGAAATACGTTGTAATGGTTTGACTAACCTTTTTTTAGATAAAAGGTTTGCCTATACTTTATATATTCTAAAGAGAAAAAAGTTTTTTTTTTTAATTTTATTTATTTTATTTATTATCTTTTATTTAAATTTTTGGTGAAACTTCAGTAAAATATTGTAATGGTTGGAAAATTTGTACTGGATTACAGGAAAATTGTATCATCTATAGGAAACTTTAATGATAAATCAGAATTTTAGTTGTGCCTGTATTGATGATAAAATATCGACATTAGAAGAAATACCATAAGGGGGAATTAAAATAAATGTGTATTCCCGTTAATTGGACACATGCACAAACTTTATAATTATTTCATTATGAACATCAATAGCTGTGCCATATCAGTTTCTTATTTTATGAAGATCGGTTTTCCCTCATTTGTTTTTAGTTCTTGTTCTTAACGTATCAGATTAATAACTACTGGGTATTATTTATAGAGAAAACAAATCGAGGCCGCAGGCTGAAGCTGTTTTCACTATTTAATAACAATAACACACGACATAATCACTGCCTGTTACAGGAAAAATATAAATATATACTTTTACTATATTGGGCAACAAATGGATTTAAAGTTTTGCATATGGAGTGGGACTCTCTAGAAGCAAGAATTGGGCAAGAATCGAAATCATTTATTGATTTCGTATCCCCCTATCATCCCGCCATCAAATATACCTTTACCTTCAGCGATTCAGAGCTTTCTTTTCTCGATATAACTTGCAGAATTCAGGACAATGCCATCAGTACTTCAGTATTTTATAAACCCACTGATGCGCATTGTTATCTCAACTACAATTCATGTCATCCCTTGTCCTGCAAAAATGCCATCCCGATGTCTCAGTTTTTTAGACTTCGTCGCTTCTTCAGTGATGATACTGATTTCAGGGTCCAATGTGAGAAAATGTACTCTTTCCTCTTAAGAAGACAGTACCCAAGACCCGTTCTTGACAGGGCTCTGGACTCAGTCTCTAAACAAAACAGGACTAATACACTGAGGCCTAAAGTCAACAAGACAAATGATGATCGTGTTCCTCTGGTGCTTGACTACCATCCGCATATGGTTGCCATCCGGAACATTCTCTTGAAGAATTTCAAGTCCATTGTCCTTGCAGACACAGAAATGGCTGAGATCTTTGGATCCAAACCTATTTCAGCATTTCGGAAAGGTAAAAGTGCGAGGCAACATTTAGTCAGCAGCTGGTTTAAATCCAAGAGCTGACTACAGGGGAAACAAGAAAGTGCAATAGGTCCAAATGTAATACCTGTCCCTTAACATAGGAAACTACTGAAGTACGGACCTAATAACGTGTTCACCATCCAAAACGGATTCACCTGCATTAACGAGAATGTAATCTATGAGATTCAGTGCATTGGCTGTGGAAAACTATATGTTGGCGAAACGTGTCGCCGACTCGGTGACCCGTTGCCGAACATCTGCGCTCCGTTAGAAACAACAATGACCGCCCAGTCGGTAACCATTTCCGATTCGCTAATCACAGCATCTCGGATATTCGGGTGACTGTCCTTATGAAAACCGACGGAACCATGAAACATAGACAGGAACTCGAATTGAGAGCCATCCATCTTCTTGTAACTTTCAGACCTCGAGGTTTGAACATCAAGAACTTTCGTACCAGTAATGTATAGTTTTACATCTGTTTGTCACATCACTTTATTTTCATATTTGTTTTAATTATGAATTTCTTCATTTTTGGTCCATTTTTCCACTTTTTTGTCTTTTTAATTCTTGTCTTCCATACTCATTTTCACTAAATTTCCTGTCCGTTCCTGTCCCTACCCATTTTTGTTTCGCGATCCTAACATTTCAATCATCTTTTTGTGAATTTGTTCAAGATTGGCTAGATTTATCAAATTTCTTGGCTCGCTGACCTATCCAATATAGGTTTTTAGTTTCTCCACTTCTTCCAGCGTGTTTACACGTGTTTTTTATTTTTACTTTACCCTAGAAAAAGACATTACATGTCGAAATATTGGGCTGTTTTACCCCTTTTTTATCTTGTCAATTCAGATGTCTTCTCATATTTGTTTTTATTTTGACTTTGCCCAATTCAGGTGGTTAACCACACTACTGACTGTTGTATTTTGACTCTCTATATGCATTGAAATGGTAAATACTTAAAAAAACACGTTTTTTTTCAATTTATGCTAGTTACACAGCTATTGAATGCATATTTTTACTTTTATCTAACAGGCTATTAAATAATAGTTCCTTCTAGATAATTGAAGAAACATTCCGTTTTATTAATATTCTTGTTGGCATCTGGCATAGGAATGGTCATCCCCTAGGGTTGCATAGAAAGTATTACTGTTAGTACTATTGAATGCAAAAGTTCAAATGGAAGCCTTTAACAAGGACAGGTCAGGCATAAATATGTATCCCATACCTAAAAAAAAATAAGCGAAAAACAAATACCTTGATTTATACTGTATTTATACTTTATAGATAAACTACCATACGTGGGTCTTTGTTTCCTTTCAAGATATATGCAAGATATGTAAAAAGTGTAACATCTTCAATATTATTTGTCTTACATCTCAATTTAACTATAGGAAAACGGCAATGAAACGCCCATTTTTATTGTTATGTAACAAGGTCTTTTTAACTAATCATGTCGATGTGTTAGCGTGATCAGTTATTATTATTTTTTTGTCTTTTGGTTGCTTTATGGTGCATGACTTATAATATGAAGAGCAACCAATTTCTTATGTTTATTAGAATTTTGCTTCACACTTGTAATTTGCTAAAGATGACAACCTTATTAAATAACATAAATATTTTTAATTATGACGAACAAAAGTAAATGACATACCCAGTTTTTAGTTTTAAAAAATCGGTACGTGCCACTCTAACTTAATAATAATAAACTTTAAGTGACCGATACTTGGAGAAAGGTACGGTCAATTTACACAGAAAAGTATCTTAGATGTCAAAACCTAGTTTTTGTGCCTGTAGGCATTGGATAAACAAATTTGAAATGGAAAATAAATACAACCGACCATAAAGACAGGAACGTTGGAATATAATTAGGTTCAGACAATACTACCACTAACTAAAGGTATCTGGGCAATAATAAATAAACAAAGTTTATAAACAATTCTGACGATGTATCAATAACTAAATATAAACATTTTCTTACTCTTATCTTGTATAAATATATAGGTAATCATCTGGGATCATCTTCAATACATCAGATATCATATATTGTAATATTTGTAGAACAAGTTATCCTTGTAAAATCATTATTAGCTTAAAACGTGATAATACAGTTGCATATCTTGTCATTTGACAGCATCATTGCCTTACTTTAAACACACACACACACACATAGATATACTGATCAAAGTATGGTTTATTTTAAAATAAAATCACAAATAACTCAAAAAATGGGTCAGAAAATGAATATTTACATATTTTATGCTACTAAATTCCAATTTCATTCAACTTTCATTTTCTGCCACTTTTCTTTGATATGTGACATTTTGCATTTGTCCACCTTCAGTCTTAATTTTCGCACCATCTATAAATGTTATAAGTCGTATTTCATAATCCAAAGCGGCCACGATACCAAAACTATAACATCAACCCTTAAAACAGTATATTAAACTGGCAAACGCTTTGATAAAACATACTATAGACTAGAGGGTGACATGCCCCCGCGCAAGGTTGAATCAAATTGGGATTTCTAAGTAATGATATTTGTGTCTGCTAGACACATATGATGCCCATTTAAACTCATGTTCCTATAGGAGTTGCACAGATGAACTATGTACACTCTATATCAAAATCACCATAAAAAATTAACTAGTTTAACAATGTATATTTAAACAAAAATGCACCAAAATCAAAATCCTTACCACAAGCACATCTTCAATATAGGTACAAATGATCTGTAAAATAAAAGCTTCCTAGTTTTTGATTTTGGTGCATATAGAGTGATATAGAGTGTACATAGATTATCTGTGCAACTCCTATAATAACAAACTATGTACCATCTATGAAAAATCACAAAAATGTTCAACAATACACCAAAATCAAAATCTTTATCACATGCACATCTTCAATATATGTAAAAATGATCTGCAAAAAAAACTTTCCAGCTTAAAAACTGTAGGATGAGATGTGCGGACAAACCATGGACGTACGGACAGGGGTGTAAAACAATATGCCCCATGACTTTTCGTCGCAGGGCATGACAATTCTTACAAAACCGAAATATATTGTTACGGTTAATAGTTTTTGAATATATTTTTAGTTTTTGTTTACAGTCACATTTGTGTTTTAAGCGCCCCAAAAGCTGTACTGCGCATAACTTTGAAATTGTCACCCATTCAGCACGGAGTAGTCGCCACGATATTACACAAATACTATAAACCATATTTAATAACTCGATTGTATATTCCTGAAGATGCGAACTTCATATACACCCCCTGCACCTGAATCAGTTTTCAGGATGCCGGGCGCGTCCCAGGTGGGGATTTGGGAATGTCCTGTCTATGCGGGGTAGTCAGGTCATAGTATCGAAAGCCTGACCGCGAACCATTGTAGCCAAACTGTGTGGAGAAATACCACGCTCCATGCAGTATAAAGACCCCTTATTTATTTTTCGAAGGAGAGCCGACTCACTGGAAGTCGTATAGTATGCTAAATTTCCTGACCCGATTGTTGCGTCTACCTTTATTTTTCTTCATTTACTTATAATTTTTTGGAATTGATTAAACTTGTTCTCGTCCTGATATAGAAGCATATAATACTAAACAGTTTGACTCAGCTTCATCATAAATGTTAATATGTGGTTGTTCTTTTGGTGATTGTATAACAGACCTGAAGTGAAATGTAAGGAAAGGAACGATGCAGGTCGCGAAATAGGAGGCTTGTTTAGGGTATATTGGATGTGAGATATTCATGATTTTTAACCATGGAATATAGGATATTTGAGATAAAACGGACAGCGATATGGAACATTTTGACCATGGGATATGGGATATTTCAATAATTATTGGGATATCTTAAATTTTCAAAGGGATATTTTAGTCCAGACTTACTGGGATATGGGATATGGGACCTCCCGAAACATGCCCAAAATAGGCAGTCGGCTGTATACTGTAAAAATTCTAAATGCTATCAAATGCCAGTCGTCCCTCTAAAGGAAGCATTTCCTTTTGCTTTGTTCTTTCGTTATTCCACTGCCGTTGTTTTTAAAGAAAAAGAATACATCTTGTCCTTACTAAACACCCAATCACCCCCTTAATAGTAGTGCATGAACCTTAGAAATAAAATGTAGAACAGTTGTGTTAAAACTTCATTTTTTCCACCACCGAATGCTTAAGCATAAGATTTGTAACGAAGTTTTCTTTGTCAAAACAAATAAGAAACTCGTTTATATGTAAGATTTCTTTATTTTCACACATTTGAATGCTTTATCCATCTTGATCTTATGAATTTTGTAAATTCATGCTGAGTTAAAAAAGTATATTTTCCTTTTAAGTAAAAATGTAAGACAGTGTTTATAACATGTTGTCCATGATTAGGAGATAAATAGTCATAAAGCACCAAGTTGTCATGCAAATATAGATTAAATTGTCAAATATGTCAAATCAGAAAATATTTCGATCTATTAAGACCTTGTCGATTATTCATTTCTTCAAAAACTATATTGATAACCACTTGTCCTGTGTGAGTGGCTCCCTCTGTAGTAAGTCGTAACCTTTTTTGCATATAAATATCTTTATTGAATTTCTATTGTACTTCTGTTGCAATATTCCTGTGATGTTTCGAAGCTTAGGCGAGACAAGTCAAGTTGATAATCTATTAAATGACAGGCTACAAACGAGAAGATTATCATTAAAAAGAAATGTTTGTCAACATAGATCAGTGTGGGGGATTTCTGGGGAGGGTCTTTATACACTGCAAGGTGTTCATGTTTACTTATTAAATACTGATATACGGATTAAAGGACACGTGCGAAACTGAAATTCTAAATCAATGGTTTTCAGATCAGGTCAGTTGGGAAAAGTACATCGAAACCACGTTACCATGGATACCAACTTAAAAGCAACAACATGCAGATGTGTTCATTATTTTTGTTGTTTACTTTCTCGTTATTTGTATGTCTGTTGACTATCCGGATTCCGTAAAATAATGGGTACCATATAGCAATGAAGACTGTTTAAACCATATAGTAATGAAGACTGTTTAAACCATATAGCAATGAAGACTGTTTAAACCATATAGCAATGAATAGAAAAAAAAAGAAGGGAAACGGGGAATGTGTCAAAGGGACAACGACCCAAACGGGAGTTATAACAACTCAAAGCCTGTTTAAACCATATATAGCAATGAAGACTCGTGCGCCAGTGTCTGCTCCTTCGGCGAATGTCTTTAAGATGAAGAAAAACATCATATAAGAAATGCTCAACAGCTAGCTTGCCTTGATTGTTTAATGGTATATAGGCAAATATGTGCCTTATTAAATAACATCTTTTCATTTATCAAGCATATCTGATGCAGTGGTGACTAAGTATAAGATATAATTACCATGTGTAATTGCACTTTGTAGTCTACTAATTCTGATTTTCTCATGCATGATTATACTCTAACATGTTAACCTTTTCTATATCAATGTGACTATTTGATGTACACATTTTCTTATACTATTTCGGAGAAAGGTGCATTGTTGAATTTTCATTGATCAGGGCTGTTTGTAGGCGTTTTTCAATATTTTCCGCAGTTGGTTGAGGTGTACGCGACTCTTTAACCAACGGGCATTGATTAAATTTCCTCGAGAGATTTCCCGCCATTTTAGATTTTCTGCGATGTACAAACATTTCATGAGAGAAAAACATTCTTATTCAGCTAGACCGCTATTAAAAATATATCTTTTATCCCGATAGTAAAATTTCGATTCAAAAATTTGTTATCTCGAGTGAATAAACTTTAACTCACTCCTACAAGAAGGAGACTCGATTTTTCTTTTCCGAACATTTGGTTACAGTGTCTATAAGTTTGCTTCTTATCTGACATTGGATGGTTATAATATTGTATTCGTCCTTCTAAATCGGATATTGGATTGATGTGTTTGTAAGTTCCTTTCTAATTAGGACATTGTACGATAATGTTTGTAAGAATTGTTTTGCGTTTGTTGTCAATTTGACATTCACAAGATGAATACTAGTATTTGACGAAAGTAACTACACATAAGTCGATGCCAGTTAGAGAAGTGGAAATTTAAACAACATTATAACTCGATTTTATGATGGCGAGTGCTACGGCATAACTTAAAGGGGCGGTAGCAATGGCCCAATGGCTTATATGTCCGAAGGTAAATTGGTCCAAAGGTTTCTTTAGTCTGAGGATCCATTGGTCCAAAGTCCATTATTCCGAAGGTCTATTAGTCCGAAGGCCCATTAGTCCGAAAATTTATTGTTCCAAAAGCCTTATCACAATGTATAGGAGTTTATATAAAATAGAACAGATAACAGGAAACATCTACAATGGCTGAAGAAAAAAACATATAAAAGTCAAAAGACAAAGGTAAACAACGATAGGAATCCGACAAAAGCCAGTGGTAGGATTAAACCGGTTTATAAGTATCCAAAACATCCCTATCGGGCCCCTTCCCGTTTCCATATCATTAAGTCAAAATAGTGCCCATGTATACATCACTATTTTATAATGCCATGTTTTCTTGCTATTGAGTTGATGAGTACCCTGTGTTGATGAGTACCCTGTGTTGATGAGTACCCTGAGTTGATGAGTACCCTGTGGTTGTTTATATGTTGTGATTGTCTTTTATTATAGTCTTTTTTTTTGTCAGGCAACGGATGGCAGTAGTCGTAAGAAGACTTTGACAGTTTATGTTTTGCATGTTGACGACCTGTTGAAGACCCTGTATCCACGAGTAAAGCAGCAATGATGTGGCGTCGTTCAACATCCAGCAATGGATTCTGCTCAAGCCGGTGCTAGGGGCCATCTTGAACTTACATGAGGTATGAGCAAAGCTCAATGTTGAAGGCCTCTTTGTGACGCCAAGATGAAGAAAAACATTAAAAGCGTTGTTCTATTTCTTGTTGTAGAGACTGTCTAACGTACATTTACCACATATCCTTTCACTGTTACATCATATGTAGCAGTACATTTTAAAATGTGAAAATAGAACCTAAATTTATAACTCTGTACTCTTTGATATTCCGACAAAAATACCAAACTAAAATTGAATCAAATGGAAATGAGATAACAGAAATAGAAAAAAATACAGGAAACCTGTATTTCAAACAGCCATTTCAACAATGCTCCCTCATAAAAAGCTCTGTCCTTATACCTAATTTTGGCTCTCCATTAAGATATTATCTATTACTTTTATTCTAAATCAGCTTTTATACAACTTTCGGTTTATGGTCTTTAATATGTTGATTTGATTTGCACTGTAAAGACATAAGTTGTCGAAATATCTACAGAAACTATAAATCTACATTAACTATAGTATTTGGTTATCTATAGTGCGGATAGATTCAAACCATTTCAGAAAAAAATTCAAGAATGTTTGAGAACAAATACCTGAATAGTTTCAATGTAAAGCTATGTCCGACTACAGACAGACCTTTGGTAGACTATAAAAGTACCAGGAACAGGACTGGAGTAATGATGTAAGCTGGTCCTATCAACTCATTAGGCAGAGACACTGTGGTAAAAACGCCACCGATAAGAGGGGCAAAAGTGCAAAATTATATAAGATTGTCATCCTCTTGCTTCAGCAAAAAGGGAATTTTAATTTAACAATCTCACGAATTTGATGGATTTCCCATAAATCCAACATATACAGCTTAAACATTGGGTGTAACAAGACCAAAACACATAAGCATGAGACTATATCTGTAGTTGATCTGAAGTATCTGGAGTTTGTATGTCAGCATGGCCGAGCTTGATTGTGTATGACCATTTGGGGGATGTAGCTGAATTTTAGTATACGATATAAGGCCGCTCGTTTTCAATGTATATACAGTAAAACTGACCTTGGGTACTTCGAAGTGTGAGTTTGCGTATTTTTTAGATTTTGGTGTGGCTGATATTAAGTTGGTTTTGTATCATTGTTTTTCTCTAAAAGTATATTTTCACATAAATTGGTGTTTTCTGTAACAACAAGGTAATGTCGCCAATTTAATATCTCCATTGTGAAGAGGTTCAGATCAATCTGTGAAAACAGCTTCAAATTATTGTATATTTCTGTTTAGCCAATTAATGTATCTTCAGTGCAGAAAAAAATTACAAAGTAGACTAAAACCAAAGGTTAAATAGAGTTAATATATAGAGAACAAATAACCTGAAAGTATAACGCAAAAATTATCCGACTAGAATTTCTAAATAAATGAAAGATAACATAAATTAATATAGGATATTTTTAAAAAGTTACATTTAGCATTTGTTAGTGCCAATAAAAGTTTTATATTTTTACTGAAATATTTCTTTCAGATGTATTCGAAAGCATTTGGGTTATTTTTTTATTGTGTTCCGCTTTTTTTCATTCTGAAAATACCCGAGTAAAAAACAGAACAAGTAAATACAGAGTTATTTAAAACCTAAGTTCCGCAGCTGCCCATTTCGACATTTTATGTCTCAAATCAAAATATATGTAAAACCAAAAAAAAACTATAAGGAAATAAAAACTTATCCCACGTTGTCGTGATTTTTGTCGATGGAACTAGATACCACATGAAAATTCTCCTTTTCACAATATCAAATAATGCATGATAAAACTTTGATTTCAAGAAATATTTGGGTTCAGATGTGACAAGGGTGACAAACTTAATTTATCATTTTTATATGCTCCACCTGATTCCGGAAAAACGGTCGCGTGTTCTATATTGATTTCCGTAAATTTGCCGAAAGCATCTCTGCATGTTTCAAGTTTGATGGGAGCAGTTGTGCTGAAAACGATTTTATACTTGACATTTAAATTACATCTTAATGTACAAACACTTTTTTAAAAGTAAAATGCCATCTCTAATAGATTTCCCCATTCTCCATAAAATATTATAAAAATATAAAAAGTTAGTTCACCACAAAACTGTAACAAACCCGCACGTGTCTATTCTTCTTTGGAAAGAATTTATTTGATCTTATTGAAATAATTCAAATTAGTTTATATTAAATATTTATTTTGTGGTAAAACTTTTTCTCACGTTATGTTTGATGAGGGATCAGTTAATAATGTGTAAAGTTAATAGAATCATTACATAAAAACTTGATAAAACCAACAAGACTTAAATTACTAATTTCTGTTCAGTAAAAATGTAATAATACCTAAAATATGAGTCTTCTACAGAGTTCGTACTTAATATTTGTTGTATTAGGCGTGTTTATGCGAACAAATTCATTGTTTAGCGTGTAATCCCTTGTTTATTAAATTTCGCTCGTTGTATTTCGGACAAAAGATTCGTGTTTGTTGTCATACATGCTATGCAGTGAAATGAAAACTCTTCAAAAATACCAACTGTTGCAAATAAGGTAGTCAGTTTATGTAGCAAATTCAAATAATATTATTGAGTGTTACATTGAATTTGATCGTATAAATTGTCATTCAATTTCTCCTTTTTAGAACACAATTAAGTGTAAAATCTCCTTTCCTGGTTAATACTCGCGGCGTTTCTTCCTTTCAAATTAGTTTATGATATGAGCGCTGGTGGTCTTAAATTAACCCGGCCCTGTCAGTATATTAAATTTCAATACATTCGATATTTGAAAAAATGCACAGTAATATTTGCATCAATGCTTTAAAAAAATGATAATATAAATCCATGTTTAGTTATTTTTTATTTTGTGTATCATAAAAATTCAAATTTTACCATGTCATAATTTATAATTTAATTTCTTTTTTAAGAAATAACATCTTTGACTTATTGTTGAACACAATTTGCTCTAATGATATAAATTAATTTCTTGCTATCAATCGCAATTCTAAGAAAGAAAAAAATCTAGCTGTATCTATATTTAATTTAATAATATATTAAACTTCAACATTTTTATTTAAGGTTATAACAGAAAAAAATCTAGAAAATACATGCATTTAAAACAGCACTTTAAAAATTTCCATGACAATTTACCTTAATTAAAAGTCATCGTTCCAGCTGTTTATTTATATATTGCACAAGTGAAAATTATATTTAATAAGTTAACTGGTTCTTCCGTCTGATTGTCTATGGCTATGTGACATAATGTTTCTGTTTATAGTACTGGCTTGCTGAATAGACACCGGAGACGTGAATGCAGAGCCTGGTGATATAGGAAGGCCCTGGAGTCCTTTTAAAAAGCTTAAATCTAAACCACGAGCACTTGCTTCCGGGTCTACAACAGGTAAACGGAGTCCTGACGCTGCAGGAAACCATTGAAAACTTTGAGTTCCACTTTTTGCTGTTTGCATGTTTGTAGAATTTGTAGCACCTATATCTAGTCCGAGTAGTCTATCAACAGAGAAATTTGATGTCCTTGCATGTGCAGGATTTGGCATTGCTGCAGTTGAAGATAAGAAATTTGTATACGGATATAATGACAGTCCAGATATCCCCGGATACCGTAAGGATGCAGCTCCAACATTGGCACCTATATTGTAAAATGGGGACATAGACCACATGTATGGAGAATTTGGCTTGAATGGAAATCCAGGGAATCCAGCTCTCTTTAAGGCAGCTAGTCGGCTTCGCGATGCTGTTGTTGATCTCCTCCTCAGCTTCCCTGTTGTTCCACCAATAAAGACGTCGTCACAAGATGGATCTAACATCCAGTAATTTCCTTTACCAGGATCGTCATAATGTCGTGGCACTTTTACGAAACACTTGTTTAAGCTTAGATTATGTCTAATAGAGTTTTGCCAACCTTGTTTGTTGTCTTTGTAGTAGGGAAAACTTTTCATGATAAATTCATATATTCCATTTAATGTCAGCCTTTTCTCTGGACTACTACGGATAGCCATCATTATCAGAGCATTGTAACTGAATGGTGGTTTCTCGGGCTTTTTCGGGTCATTTTGTTTATCATCTTCACTTTTCTTCTCATCTGATTTTGTGTCACTTAATTCAATTTCATCAGAACATGATTCGCCATCGGATTGAGTTGGCGATTTACTCCCAAAATGTTTATCTGGATAGTTGTTCTCCTCTACGTCGGATTCAAACGATTCCACATCCACATTTCCGTTATCTTCTTCCACATCAATTGTAGGATTTTGAGAAAAGTTCTCATTCTTGAATGTCATGGAATAATCTCTGGGAACATCATCAATGTCCTCACCAAGTACTCGGCTTATGCTGAACGATGGTCTTGTCTTTTGGACAGGAAACCCACTGCTTGTTCCAAACTGCACCATGTCTATGTCAAATATTTGCTAAATCTGTTATCAAAAGTGTGATTTTTCGCAATAATCTGATCATATGAACGTTTTGTCAACTTTTAACAAGTTTTATTAATGACAATTTGTATAACCTGTGGTCATAACAATATCTCAGTGATGTTCGCCAACAGATGTAGCCCCGCCTACTACTCGAAAATAACCAATTCTAACAAAATCAATACCGTATCGCTCCGCCTTAATTGAACAATACTGATTCCCTGTGTTGTTGATTTTTTTATATTTCCAACATAAATAGATAATCAGTTATGTTATAAACTTATACGGAAAATCTTAAATACTGGTTTAAAAAATGCGATTTCCAAGTCCCGCTTTAAATGTATTTTGTAATTGAAATTTGAAAAATAACAATAATTATTTTCCTTTTATTATGTAACTTGGGTATTTTGTATTCTATTGGTTTAATGTTTATTTTTTTATTTCTATTTTTTCCTTTTTTTGCACACATATTTAATTTATTTCAATGCAACAATAACCTTTGTATAAATAAATTACTTTTGCTTTTCTTAATACAAATTTTATGCTACTATCTCAGAAATACTACCATTCACTTTATATATACTTCAATAAAATTTTCACAAAATTTCCTGAGTAACATACACATTTGATACAGTCCCACCTGACCACCCATTCTGAATGCCATACCATATGATGTGCATCAATGCAAAACAAATATTTATATATGTTAATTTCATAAACTGTCATATTTTTATTTTTTCATATACCCTATATCAAGATAAATTTTACTTTTTAAATGAAAATATTCTATTAAATTTAGGGCGTGTTATAAACATGATACTTATTTAAGTTTTATTCAAAAACCCACAAATTTACTAAATCTGTACGATTGCGACATTTTGTGATCATGATAATATGATTTATAATTTGAGAAAATGAAATAATATTAAATAATTTAAGTGTCATTCATTTAAACTATTTATTATATTCAAAATGCTTGAAATCAGATAATACAGTTTTGTAGAGAATATGTCAGAGAAAACTAGAATTGTATCAAAAATAACTAGTTTTCATTAACTTGTAGATATTTGTGTAAATTTCCTTTTTGATGTTACAATCCTGTGAATCTTAAATATAAACATTCCATCAGCACTGAAGCATATATCTAAATATTAGCAATAACGAACGGAAACAAGTTTCACATAACAAGTAACTACCACAGAATCAAAGATTTCTGGCCTGTACAATTTATCAGAACTTAAAAGAAATGTTTATAAATAATTAGAGTAATGTGAAAATAAGAGGGATATTGACAATTTTATTGAGATTTCACACATATTTTGTTTATTCTCTTAGGACGAAACAATTTCCCACGTTTTATGAATTTATAATTTCCCACTATCAATTATGATTTTATGAATATCTCTTGTTTTTATTTCTTCTTTTATTTTACTGTACTATTTTGCCTTGACAACACAAAAATTCCACTTCAGAATCAGATGGCATAATAAGAATTTGAATAAATCTAGAACAATAAAAATTTGAATAAATCTAAACCATAGTTAAAATAATGCTACTTTTTCAATAATTGCTATATCAATTATTCTGTCAATCCATGTGTCATGAAGGTCAGTATTATATATTCGAGTAAATTAAATTTTGCACATTTTGATTTACTCAAAACTTTTTTAACATTTTTTCTTGAATTCTGCTTCTTCTCAATAATCGATGCGACCTCTTTTTTAAGTAAAATAAAACACAACATTTCTATTTATTTTGATAGTTTTTTGTTCACTAGAGTTTGTTTATCTCTTTTATTTTCAGTTAATAGACAGTTGAACAACAAAAGCCATTATATATAGAAAATAAATCCAAACTAAAACTGGAGAGAAACCGAGAACATGCTGGTAAGTGGACGTGTATTTCGTAAATTAAGTCAATTAAAATGAATTAGTCGTCGTTAGAATTTTCTTCCTTGATTAATCTCAGTCTGGTCCTCAAGCCTGCTGTGAGTAAAAACAAGTTATTAGATAATGATAAGTTCATTAACTAAAGAAAATATAATGTCAGAATGCCATGGCTCAATAGTTCCACCACTCTCCAAATTGTCATAGGGTATAAAATAATAACAAATCATCAATCCAAGTGTATACAATGCTAACGGGAGAAAAACAAGAAGTTAAATTACAACTGATATGGTCCTTAATCGATCTGCTTGTTAGAGTTAGTATAACGGGCCGTAGGAACACAAGTGTCAATGGATTCTATTATTATTATCTCTATAGGAAATTGATCTGCACTGTTGTTTTGTCAGAATTTTTATAAAAGGAGTAAAATTCTTCAAATTTTGATTTACGGACTTTCACAAACGTGATGTGTCATAATTATATACTAGAATGTATTAGATGTTCAAAGATTGGTGGGTCTGCAGATTTAACTGTCACAAAGACAATATTGAATATGTTCGAAATTTCATTTTTTTCAAATTTGGACAACCCAAGAAAGTTTATTATTTGGTAATGTAATCTTTTTTTGTGATCTAGTGATAGACTATATCTGACTATAGACCTGCCAAAAATATCTCAATATTAGTTAACAAATAACAAAATATCGAAGATATGGGTGAAATATGTGGATTGGGGGAAATATGGAATGGATGAAAAGTACGAGGGTGGTGACGGCATCTTAAATCACTTTTTGCTTGTTGGACAATACGATGTGAATGTGTTTGTAGAAAATTAAACTGGCAACACGAGACAATTTGTGTATGTCCAAAAATCCAGAAATGATGTTTGACATAAAATTGTTGCCGGTGACAAAAGATAGCAATATAGAGAGTTACCTTGTAAAACTACGCGACAGTTTGCAGCTTACTTACTTGGAACAATTTTAAAAATGCACATAGAACTATCTTGCATGGTTGTTTGTCAGTTTTGTCAATCCGATCTTAAGCTTCACAACCACTATATATTCTACAAAAACATTCGCAATGATCGAACGCGATTTCCAAAATATTTTTAACACAAATGAAGTGTATACGAATATGGAGTGATACGAATATGGAGTGGAGTCTTGGTCCATTTTCACTTAACTCTTACGACAATTAGACGGAAGTCTTTCGCTTTCGACTAAATTTCATTGTAAGAGTTTTTGTGAACACAATAGCTTTTGTCTCTTTCTGCAGTTGAAATGTTCTCTGCACTTTATTTCACTTATTTGAGAAAGTATTTTAATGCTGATAGGGTGGTTCTGATAAATCGTTGTAAAATTAGATATATTTAAATGAATAAATTTCCACTTTAAGTACGTGATATATATAGAATTCAACATTAGTCATATTTTTATTTGCATTGTTATGTGTGGGAAAATTTATCGTCTTTTATTGGTATACGTAATTACAGTTTTTTACCACAGTGACTGCTGAGCCCGCTGCTGAGTTGATTGTTTCTATTTGAAACAGTATATACAGCATTTTATAAGCCCTTACAAACAATTTACCAACATTTCTGTGTGTATGAAAAGCTAGAATTGTTATAGTACAAAAACTTATCCGTTAATTTGTATTAACCGCTGAGATAATTAGTTTTGACTAAGGTGGTCCTGTTACAATCCCTTGGTACGTGTATGGTCAATCATATCTTGGAGGCGATTAACTGTCATAATAAACAAATCCTTCCGCTAACGAGACCACTGAAACGTAATGCCAAAATAACGACCGATAAAACAATTTATCAAATACATATGTTTGTATGTAATTTGTTTCAGATTCTTTATAAAACAAACAATCTTAGATTATGTCAGAAGTAAAGGAAATTGTGTTGGCAAACAATCACTGTTAGTCAGAGCCAACAAAATTAAGCTTCACCATATTGTTACTTCGCAATAATGAGATATATATCGTGTCGCTCTAATAAGCCTTCTTGGATTGCCTTTTTTCTCTGGGTGAGAATAATCAGGCACGAATTTAAGGGGTGGTATGAGGGGCGTGCACCCCCTAAAACCGGAAAAATAATTTTAAGAGTAAAACCAGAGTTTACAACATTGGTATAAGAAATTTCGAGTTTACTTCAATGAGCCGTCCCTTACTTCAAATTTTGGACTGGCCCTCAAAATAATGTAAATAGCATTTTGCTTATGTATGTGTTTTGTTAAATTTTGATCTTCTAAATGTTTTAATTTGATCTGCGTCGAAGAGACATAAAATGTGAAAACGTCCATCTGCAGAACTAAATTTGGTTTTAAGTTATGATACAATTTCAAAAATATGGGTTTTATTAGTCTGAATACTCAATACTGAGTTTTATCATGTTTTAAAATGAGAAGTTTAAATCCAGCAGTATTTCAATAGTATGGGGACAAAATATGTGACAGATATCTGGTGCCGAGTAGATCACGCCCACCTGATGATGCCTCTCGTTTTTGCATGGGTAACACTGCTAGTGCTTTAGTTTTGTCGCGTTGCTGTTCCTGTACATTAATTTGCTTCTTTTCTTTGTCATATGAATTGCCGTGACTTTTGATGGCAGAATCCCGCGTTGTATTGAGAAACTTAAATGAGTTCAATTCAAACGCCATATTAAAATCAGGAGTTTACACAGTATTCTATCTTCATGACAATCATGTAGTTGTACCAGCTGACAAGAACTAGAATATCAGACTTATCTGCTGCCTGGTGTTGACAATTCATTGTTTGGTAATTACACTAATAAATGGCGCATCCTCAACAATAACCAAGATAATGTTGCATTAGTGTCGCTCTAAGTCATGAAAACAATTTGTTTATTACTATACATTTGTGCAATCTAAATTTCTGTTGCACATATAAATAAACAAGAGAAGGAAGCAGCCGAATGCGAAGCTTAATCCCCTCGACTGCTTTTTCTCAAGTAAGTCACTTTCAGACAATAATTAGCAGCTGAAACTATCCTTATAAAGATGCATCTACTTATCAAAGATTGTTTGAACTGTAAACGATACAAACTTTGGTTTGAGTCACCTATTGCATGAAAAGTGAGTAGTTACCATGAGGCCTTCAACAATTATCTTTGCGCATATCTCGTAGTTCAAGATGTCTACTAGCGCCGGTTTGAGCGGAATCCATTGCTAGATGTCTGTTTAATCATGAATGTATCAAACATGAAATTAACTGGCAAAGTGTTTATAACCGCTGTCACCCGTTGCCAGACAGAACTATACTAATAGAAGACATTATTACCTTATAAAATTATTTTCCCATTATAAAAGAAA
>MJUU01015017.1:26436-46202 GCA_002080025.1 Modiolus philippinarum | reverse complement strand
ACAAGCGTAGAGCGCATTTCGGAGATAACGTAAGAAAATTTCACATTTCTTGATTCGGGTTAATACAAACAAATGTCTTTGTGACATGCTAGTGTTTATATAACTTTTCAAGTACAGAAATCGGCAGCCACCGAGGAGGAAATAATCTTATAGACAAATGCAAATATCAACCACCGAGGAGGAATAATCCAATATACACCTGCAAATATTAAACATATGAAGAATGACGATTGATGATATTATGGCAGCGGTCAATATTTACTTTCCTACTGTAAATGTTTATAATCTGTAAGTGAAAAGATACAAACAAGCTTAATGAAGAGTACAAATACGGAATCAAAATATAAACTGCCAACAGCATATAATTAAGTATTGGCAACATCCACTTAACTTACGCTGATTATTATTTTCGTCTTGGCTGTAACAAATTCAATATCGATAACTTCAATAAAACACGAAATTTGTGTTGTTGAGATGAAAGAAGTCGTTAGAAGATTAAAAAATGTACGGTTCATGAGCCAATTCTATCATCAAAATAGACTTTTACTTCAATGATTTGATTGAGTAATCAGGATTATGTACGGAGAAAATAACCAGAGTTGATTTTTATAAAAGGGGAAACTAATAATTTTGTTTCAATTAGCAAGGAAAATGTGTGAGAAATTGAGAAGAGGTGTAATTTGCTTGTTTTGCCTGGCCGGATACAGATATGTCGTCAAACTAACGTGACTAAATAATTATGTGGTGTCACATTGTGGAGAAACAGAGTCTAACTTTGTATAAAAGACAATTACATTGCTTGAAGTCTAAGTTGAGAGTTAACAATGACAAGCTTTAATGTCTTTTCTTTATGAAATACGAGTTTCTTGTTGTTAATAATAATACTATAGAGCAATATTGTCATAAAACAAAAGGCATGAAATAGACAGTCAATGTAGGAAATTAGTATGCATGCGCATGTTTGATAAAACAGGAAACACCGGTTTCCGCAGCAATATTTTTTGTTCTTTGTGGTTTTAATCCAAATTTCAATCCCCGAGCCATTGTTGATCAAATACATGTAGTTATTGATATGATTTTGTTCTTTATTTCCAATATTTTTGGGACATTATATATGTAGAATATATATAGAAAATACAAATAACGGAATAGAATGAACATATTAAGGCTTTCGTGGATATTTTTGTTAAGAAAGTACTTGTAAAAGAGAATTCCTGACTATAAATAGCGATTATTCTCCGAATGCCAATCTGCAAAAATGACAAAATTTGCAAAAAATAAAAAACAAAACAAAACAAAAAACAAACAAACAAAAAACAAAATTGATACAAGAATAAATAGATAAATAAATAAATAAAAACATTCCGTGTCGTCAATTGATAGCCATATGTTTCAACTCAAGTTAATTTTTACTTGGTCGACATTGGAATACCTCTTTTTAGAATTAAAACGCAAAAGATAACAGGAAACACCTTAATAGCCGAGAATCACAATTACATGTCACAATCCGCCAGGGAACACAAGAAAAACAACAATAAAAGGACAAAAGATAAACGTAAAGAACAATAGGAACTTGGTACCGTACTAATAAAAGTTAGTGGTATAGGTTAAACCGGTTTATTGGAACCAAAAACTCTCCTTTCTCTGTCAAGTTTCCGTATAGTAAAAAAACATTCGAATAAAACCCAGTACAGGTAGACTACTGACTTCATGACAACAATCTTGAAAGGGGAGAATAGACCAAGACGTAATTTTGAAAGATGGGTCAAGAGGTGCACGCCGCTAATCTCCCGTCAAGCTCAAAAAGCCTAGTATACTGGTAAAACACTGTCGCATTACGGAAGAAAAATCATACTCAAAACTACTGAAGGATTTTGTTATTTCAGTAGACATAGGCAGTGTCAGCGAGAGGCCAGTATTTGTGTAAAATCTCCAGGTCATTGGATTCCTAAGCTAATTTAACGGATTTTAATACTGAATATCCTATCAATATCCCCCTAATACGTGAAGAATGTAAGTTATGTTACAGATTTTCTGGATTCTAAATCAGTTTCTGGCATTTTTTTTTAAATTCCATTAAACGCCCTTTTTACTAAGGTGTTTACGAGTAACACCATATGTTGATATCAAAATGTTCATATCTTTTTTTTGTAAAATTGTAAATTGTATGTTGTATAACATATTTTATAAAGTTGTGTATTGCTTTGACCCATGGGGTGTAATTTTTCAATAAAGATTATTATATTATAAAGCGTCTTAAATGTATTCAACAATTTATGAAATAGGTAACCCTGTTGTGTAAGTTTGGATGTGAGGTTACGTTCATTAAAATCGTCAAGAATAGAACAAACTCGCGCGAATCGCACCAGCTGAGCTATATACACCCAGTAGGATGGAGTAAAGGGAACGTCTCCGCCAAAAGGGGGGAATTAGTAATAATGAAATCAAAATAATCCCTTTTATGGTGAATTTTAGTTTTTATTTTACCAGAGAGGTACAGAAAAATGCATTATTTTGGATCATTGTTATATTTATTTTTTTTCAGTTCTTTTGGGTAAATGATTCCTCAAATAATTTTGAAAGTGGGAATTGTCAATTTATAATTACTCAATATACCTGCTGTTATCATTGAAAATAGAAATTAGTTTATCACTGTTTTGTACTGTTCCGTTTTGAAGGTTTTTTTTTCATGAAGTCTCTCGAAACAGAACAGAAAATGATCCGCATTGAGAGGAATACAACTTGTTCCCATCGGAATACCAATGACCTGTTAATTAAATGTTGCATAAAGGAACAAAAATGTTGTCCAGCAAAAGAATTAGTGCCTTGATCAGTTGTCGAAATGACCATATGCAGAAACTAAATTTAAAGTAACTTCGGTATTATGTTATTTATTACCACTGGGTCAATACCACTGCTGGTGGACTGTAAATCCCCGAGGGTATTCACCAGTAGTCAGTACTTCGGGGCTGACGCGAAAGCCGATTCAATATGAAAACTTGCAATATCTAAATTTTGAAAAATCAAAACTGTCGATAGATGAAACTGATCTTTGTATTGATTGTAATTTATCTAAAACTTAAATAGTTTTTTTACCCTCCAAAAGTAATTTACACCAGAGTTTTGATAAGTTTTCACATCTCCTGTATAGAAGTAATGGATGGATAAGTTAGCAGAGATGCCGAAATAAAATGATGTTTGCAGGGTTTTTGTTAATCTTAGGGACATCAATTTATTGTTATAAATCAATTTACATGTTTTGGAAAGGAAAAACAAATAATTCTTTAGGAAAGTTTTCAAACCTAATATATATATTGCTTTTTAGTTTAAATAGATTACATGTATTTCAGGAAAGTTACAGTATACCTCTTATGGATTTATCTGTCACTTGACAAATATTGTTTTTTTTTAATATTTTAGGTTTTATGTCTTAAGAAACACAAGTTTTTTCAGACTTTTTTAATCTTAAAAATAAAATTTGCTTGTTATGTAGAAATATTCCATTTTTTTTTATTCTATACTAAAGTTGATCGTATCCTAGAGTGTATTCTAATTATTAATTTATATATATTTTACCAGCAGACTATTTATATATTTATATTTTACCAGCAGACTAGGCTTCTTGAGCTAGGCGAGCACTCCTTGACCCATCTTTCAAAATTACGTTTTGTTCCTTTTTCCTTTTCAAGATTGTGGTCATGAAGTTAGTAATCTAACTGTTTGGGGTTTTATTCGTATGTTTTATTATACTATAGGGAAACGGGACAGAGAAAAGGCAGGTTTGGGTACCCATGTAAACCGATTTAACCCTACCGCTGGCTTTTGCTAGTACCGGTCGAATTCCGGCTGTCCCGAGTTCCTATCGTTGACTACGTTTGTCTTTTGTTTTTTATCGTGTTTTTGTTTGTGCAGTTCCTTGGTACTTTGTGGTATATGACTATGTTTTTTCGGCCATTGTAGGTGTTTCCTGTTATCCCCTTTTTGTGTTTATGCTAATAGTTTTTTTGCTAAGAAACTGTAAATTTACCAGGGTCGTTAAAGTAAAATATACTGATTTTGATTATTACTTGACTTTATGGTTTTAGTTTTTTGCTTTGAAGTGTAAATTTACCAAGACTTTTTATCTAAAACTTACCGTATTTGATAAATAATTGACTATATTTTTATTTTTTATTTTTTTCTAAGAGGACTGAAAAAACAGGTTGTGGAATTTTAAATATAGTGTATTTGATTTGTACCTGTACATATATTCTAATATTATACAGTTGCAAAGTATATAGCATGATCAACTAATATGTTTTTTTTTATTCTTTGAATTCATACTCAGGTATGATAATTCTACTACATTTCTATTAATCAAATTAATAAAGCTTAACATAGCAATATTCTGAGAAATAACAATGGGCATGTTCACATACACTACGAAAGGAGATAAAGGAATGTGTCGACTATAGATAATCGTCGGAATGCGTCGACTACATAGATAAGCGTCGGATTGCGTAGACTATAGGTAAGGGTCTCCTGATTTTTTTCTTGCCTCTATTATATCAATTTTCTTATTTACCGATTAACCTTCCCATGCGACCCAACGTTAACCGGTGGCTCCAGTGAAAGATAAAATGTCATGTGGAACGATTGCAACGATTTAAACAAATCAGATTATAGATATTTCAATGAGTAGAGTAAGTGAGAACCGAACCGTCAGTCAAAAGAACGAACAATCCATGGACAAAGGCAACACCGGAAACACTAAGAAACAATATATAATATTAAGTTGTCCAGATTAATCTTTTTCAGGTTAACTTAATCTAGGTGTGAACAGACCCATAACATTCCAACCGCGAACGATTTAACGCTAAAAAGACAGCATTCATTTCAACACTTCCGACTTCTGACCTTTAACATTAACATAAGTAACCATACAGATAAATAGCAAATAAGAAATTCCATCCCAAAATTTTGTTTTGATTCCAGCCCCATATAATTTTCACTCGAAAAAAATGCATTTTTGCCTACAGATTAAAATTCTGCAAGAATGCTGATTATAAGAATCTACTCTAGAAACTGATCAACTGCAATATGTATACTCCATAAGCAGGTAAATCTTTACATAGATATTTCAATGAGTATAGTAAGTGAGAACTGAACCGTCAGTCAAAAGAACGAACAATCCATGGACAAAGGCAACATCGGAAACACTAAGAAACAATATATAATATTAAGTTGTTCAGATTAATCTTTTTCAGGTTAACTTAATCTAGGAGTGAACTGACCCATAACATTCCAACCGCGAACGACTTAATTCGGAGGGGAATGCTGATTATAAGAACATATTATAAAAATCATCAACTGCAATATGTATATAAACCATAAGCAGGAAAATTCTGAAAATAAGAACAGACTCTAGAACAAAATCAACTGCAATATGTACACTATAAGGACAGAAAAATCTTGATAAATAGAACAAGACCTTTAATACTTTCACTGCAATATGTATACCCCATAAGCAGAAAAAATCTTTACAATTAGAACTAACTCTAGAATACTGTCAACCGCGGTATGTGTACTCAATTCACAGGAGAATGCTGATTTAAGAACACGCTCTAGAAAATATGTATA
The DNA here is from genome assembly GCA_002080025.1 of Modiolus philippinarum. Taxonomy (NCBI): domain Eukaryota; kingdom Metazoa; phylum Mollusca; class Bivalvia; order Mytilida; family Modiolidae; genus Modiolus; species Modiolus philippinarum. Next base: position 40,583 of record MJUU01015017.1, on the reverse strand, counting down.
TTCCAAAAGCCAACAGATTTTGATCATTAAAACTGCAGTTATGAACCACAATTTCTTTACCCCACAAGTAGGAAAATATTAAAAATTAAAATGCCCTCTACAATACTTTCAACTGTGATATGTATACTCTAAAAGCAAGAAAGGCTGATAATTAGAATATGCTCTTGAATTATATCAACCGCGATATGCATTTCCATAAGGGGGAGGAGAATTGCTGATAATCAAAACACACTCTTGAAAAGTATCAACTGCAATATTTATGAACAGGCTCTAAATATACTATCAACTGTTGTATGAATACTACTATAATGATGCAGACAGAAAGGGGAAGATATTTGTGAGAAAAAAATTATTTTTAAAATGTTATTTTGATATCGAAATCCTAAAATGAGTTAGATTGTTGGCATATGTGGTGTCTGCAATGTTTAACATTTTTGGATATATATACATCAGAAAGATATAATCACTAATATCGGAATTAAGATACATAGTAGGATCTTCATCTTGCTCAACTACTGAATTGCCCATTGAACTAACCAAGATTGTGTCTGCAGTCAAAAATAGGCATCGAGCATACTGTGTAACTATTCATAACCGAAGTAATATACTAGTAAATCATATGTGAATGCTTAGAAATTCGAAGGGTTTATTGGGAAATCTTAAATTCCGTTCATTTTCATAAATACATTCCCTCAAAACATTTGATTTTCCACACTGTATACTACGCTTCCTCATGATAAACTAAAATCACGAATCAAAGGTATCATTCAGAAAGCCATCGCAGATTCAAAAAAAAAATCTTGTTTTAGGTTATAAATCCACATTTTTTCAAAAACCAATTTAAAAGGAAAAGTATGCTACGATGAAAAACAGGTACTAATTTGATAATATATTTGTCACATTTGGAGGTGCTATTTATCAACAGCAAGTTGACATACCCATGGGCACTAATTGTGCTCCTCTACTCACAGACTTCTTTTGTATTCTTGCGCGAATGAATTTCACTAAGGACTCGTAAAAGATCATAAAATAATAGAAGCTAGATCCTTCAATCTCACTTATAAATATATTGATGCTGTTCTTTCAATCAATAACGCATCTATTGCTAAATGGGTCCCATTAATATATCCACCAGAACTAGAGATCTGGTAGATCTACATCTTTTTTGGACTTGCATCTCGAATTTGACAAAAATGGTCATTTCAGAACTAAAATTTATGATAAAAGGGACGATTTTAATTTCAAAAGTATCAATTTCTGTAACATGGACAGTATTATTCCAGCTTTTTCTGCTTACGGAGTGTGTATTTCACAGTTAATTCTTTACGCGAGAGCTAGCTAAAATTATGCATAGTTTCTCATTAGATATAGTTATTTCCGTGACCTCTTTATTAATCAAAACTTCTAAAAATTCCGTCTCATACGATCTTTAGATAATAGATATCAGTACTTTTTCGAAAAATTTGATTTTTTGGTCCGAACTCTGATTCAAGATTCTTTTTTTTTCTTAATTACAGAAACAGGATAACACTTAACACCTACAATGGCCGGGAACTACAATCACATGCCACAATTTACAAGTGAATTGAACTAGAAAAACAATAATGAAAACAACAGACAAACATAAATAACGATAGAATCATTGTTTGCCTTATTTAGTTTCAGTTGTTGTGGGTAAATCATGTCGACATAAGCCAAAAAACTGGGGATTGGCAATATGAAAAAGAAGGAAATGGGGTAAATGTCAAAGCAACAACATCCCATATCCAGGTTAAAACGACCCAAAACAAAGCATCTAGGGGTCACCGTACGGTCTTCAACACAGTGAGGAACCTCACACCATATAGCAAGCCCTAAATGGCCCCAAAAAGGTAAAAAAGAGAATAAATCAATGGCAACCACATCCAATAACCCAAATATCATGAAACTTAAATTCTGTAAGAAGACAAGGACAAGCCAATGACCAACATATTCCTGACTTGGGACAGGCACAAAAATTGCGATGGGGTTAAACTCGTTTTCTTGGATCCAAACACTCCCCCTATGTGTGATGAATGGCTAAAAAATAAATACACAAAAAGACTCACAGTAAAAATCAAACTAGAAAAAAAGTCCAACTTATCAAGACTAGTACACTTACAATGAAGTACATAAAACATGAAGACAACACAGACAGGTACTGTCCGGACAAATGCTCGCAGGTACTGACAGGTAGCTAAGGACATAATTTCCGTTGACTATGATATCAAGCCTTCTTACATATAGTAAGGATATCGTCAATGTACCTGCTATTATCGTTGAAAATAGAAATAAGTTTATCACTGTTTTGTACAGTTCCATTTTGTAGTTTTTTCATGAAGTCCCGTTCGTAACAGAACAGAAACAGATCTGCAATGAGAGGTGCACAATCAGTAGTACCCAGGGGGATTCCAATGACCTGATGATAAACAATGGTGTCAAAACGAACATAAATGTTGTCTAGCAAGAGATTCAGTGCCTTAATCATATCATCACATGTCCATGAGCAATAATTGTTGTAAGTAATATTGGAGAAGAATCCTTGCTTTTTGTTACAGCAAATAAACTGAAGACCCGAAAATTTAAAGGACCATTTAATAAGTTGACCCAATTTGGATAATACTGGAATGATCATTTCTTTAAACTGTCTCCGAACTCTCATTAGCAATTGCTGTTGAGTTGCTACCGGACACTTCCGCAATGGAAGGAGAGGTTTGGCGCGCCTCGAAACCTGTTTAACCCATCATTTCTTTTGAAATGCCTGTGCCAAATCAGGACCATTGCAGTCAACAATTTTTTCTGGTGGTTTCCACCTGACCTTTCTTTTTGTTTTAGTTTAAACTTATTTTATTTGTTCATAAGTAACAAATGGGATCAGACACTAGTTAAACAAACTTATGAAGTCTTTCCCCGTATATACAATTATTACAATAATAAATAAGCATGCTTATACAATTAACATAATATATAGCATTATGATTTTTTTTTATAAGAATAACATATGAAAACTGTAGTAGTATTTCGACAGTTTAAAGATACTCAGTAATACCTTTAATGGTGTGTGTGGTGTTCAAACAACATGAAACCTCTTCGACTTTTTAATATGTTCGTATACGAGCTTGAATATATATTCGTTCTGAGCATCTGTTAGTGCTGGGTTACCACAAGTTAAAAGTAAAAGATCTATATTACAAATATTTGGTAACCAAGCTAGATTGTCAAGCAAAGAATTTCGTATTATTGCAAAATTGGCACAGTTGAAGAAGAACAGACATAACGGGTCAGATATGATATTTACCTTATTTAAATCATAGTTGAGAAATGAGGCTTGACATCTAAGTTGTGTCAGTTTTATATTTAATTTTCGAGGGCCGACACAGCAGTAGCTAGGAACTTGAACAATGTCGTTTTGCTTTCGCAATTCATTTTTAAAAACACGAGACAGAATTCACATTTCTAAGTATAAGCTCTAACTGGTTCCACTGACGAATAGTTGCAGAGATGAAAGATTCATGAGTTGTCGAAAGTCTACAATATGGTACAATAAAATTGTCTCCATCACGCAAGGAATATATAGTGGTACTTTGAATTTTTGGAGGTATTAAAAATTGCGAAGATAACTCGGAGCATTGCCATTTTGTATATTATAAAACATTTGTAGTCTTCTCCTTTTTCGCTTCTCCGCTAGTGATTCCCACCCCAATTCTTTATAAATTAAACGCAAACTTGTAAAACTTGGCAATCCAGAGACAATTCTAGCAGCTTTTAGCTGTGGCTGTTCAAGTTTATTTGAATTTCCCAACCCTCAATTATCCCAAACTTCACAGGCATATTCAAATAATGGCCTGATGTATACTATGTAGGGTTCAAATCTATGGCGGGTTCCAAATCCATGGTAGATTCCAAATCTATGGCAGATTCTGACGTCACCAATCGAAATCTATGGCAGATTAAGGCTCTCCCAAACTATGGCAGATTTTCAAAGTGCCAAATCTATGGCAAATTTAGTTACACCAAATCTATGGCTAACCCGCCATAGATTTGAACCCTACATATCTAAACATTTAAATATTCTTCGGAAATTGAAGTATAGGTTGTGTCGAAAAAATTTGGAAAAATTATACATAGTATACATTCATACTTGAAACAATATTTTCAGTTTGTATATTCCACTTAGCATCACTGCTAAACGTAACTCCTAAATGCTTGTGACAGTTGGTAATACGAATATCTTTACCATTTAATGTAAAATTAAGATATGGAATATCTGTATTAGAAAATAGAATTATTTCCGTGTTATACGGATTGAACGACATTAACCATTTCCTTGACCATTCATCCAGCTCCTTCCAGCCATGATCAATTAAAGTTCTTATCTGAGTTTTTATCTGTTATTTTGCAATCCATCATGATTAGAATAGTTGAATGAAGTGTCATCTGCAAATAGTCGACCAAGCGATATAAGAGTATCTGCAATATCATTAATATAAATAATAAATAGTATAGGCCAAGGACGGACCCTTGGGGTACACCAGCTGAAATATCACAAAGTGATGATGATGAGTCTTTTGACACTACCCTTTATTGTCGGCCAACAAGATAACTTTGGAACCAAATTAATAAGTTTTCATTTAACCCATACGTCACGATTTCATTTTATGTAAAAGCCCCTTGTCTTTCTGTATCATGGACTTGCATTGACTTGGCAAATCTGTTCGGTAATTTTGTTATTAATTAAAGGAAACAGAACTTTGTACTTTTTGTTTTGAAACACCAGAGACATTAATTCATTTATTTTGGGAATGTTGTCATTCAAAGAATTTCTGGTTGTCCATTCGTAGCTTTTTTGAAAATCATAATTTGACTATAGATGTTAATGTTTCAAACATAATTTTTGGAATGGCTGCAAATGGAGAATAGAGCAACACTGTGCAAAATGTTCTTCTTATCTTAAAATATTATATTTATGTGTGTAGATGCAAGAACTCTATACCTCACATTGTAGGGGGTATAGAATTTTTGAAATACTATATGCATATAGAAAAATTTTCAGGAGTATACGTGACACAATCACAAAGAGATTTTATACGTAAAAAGTGGTTACCACTTGAAGCTCTTCTCACTGGCTGAGTGCAAATGTTTTTGTTATTCTATAAACTACAGTTTCTCATGCTTTCTCACTTATGTTATGAAATATATATGTTACTATATGTTTTGTGTGTTAATTGTATCCGTATAATGTATGAATGTAAGATCAAATGTATTACGATATACCCAACTGTAAGATAAAAAAATGTATAAGCAGGAAAATGTTAATAACTAGATACGATCACACTTTAGTATATATAAATTTAATTAAGTTGGCGATATTGATAATTAAATCACACCCTAGAAATCTATATCAACTATTCTATCAATAAGAATACTCCATATATTCAGGAAATTCCTCATAATTGGAACAATCTCTAGAATACTATATCAACTTTAATATGTAAACTCAATAGGCAGGGCAATCCTGATAACATTCTCTAGGATAAAAATCAGCTGCACTATGTACGTACACTTCTGCACTGTGTACTGATCATGATCATTAGAACATGCTCCAGAAAACCGTATGCTCAAAGGGTCGGAAAATCTTGATTATTAAAGTACGCTGTTGTATTCTATGAACTACAGTTTGCGTACTTCATAAGCAGGAAAATCTTGAAAATTAAAACACGTTCTAGAATACTATCAATTGCGATATGTTTACTCCAAATACAGGGAAGGTATTATCAACTGCGTTATGTATTCTCATTTTCGAAGGCCTCTCGGTGATTCCAAGATGAAGATCAACAAGAAAAGCATTGTTCCGTTGCTTGGCTCTACTATGTATTTGTAGGGACTTTGTCTCATGTGCAGAAAATTTTGATAATCTTTTGAATACTATTGACTGCAATATGTATATTAGAATAGGCTCTAGAATATTACCACCTGTGGTATATAAACTATTATGATACCAGTTAAATAAAAAGGGGAAGCTACTTGTTAAAACATTTTCAAAATAGTATTCTGTTATCGAAAAGCGGATTGTTTCTATATGAAGTGACTGTAATAATCAACGTTTTGGGATATTATATCAGAAAGATATAATCACTAATATCAGAATTATTTTGAAACGTATCATCGATAAACTAAAATAAGATAAAAATATATACATAAATGTAAGATAATAATGCATCATAGATATACATAAATGTAAGATAATAAATGCATCATCGATATACATAAATGTAAGATAATAAATGTATCATCGATAAATCATAATAAGATAAAAATGTATCATCGAAATACATAGATATAAGATAATAAATGCATAATCGATATACATAAATATAAGATAATAAATGTATCATCGATATATTCGAATGTAAGATAATAAATTTATCATCTATACGCATGAATGAAATAACATGCATTATAAAACAAAAAAGACAACATCCTCACAAATTCAGAAAATCATTGAAATGCAAACAGTTTTAGCTAACAAACTGACAGAGATAAGATTTCTTTAAGCCGATTTTATTTTTTTTTATCTCCTATCAATTTGAGGATTTTATTATTAGAAAATGACATTTGCATTAGCCTTTGATAATAAACAAAGAAATTTTACAAAAACCTACACACTTTTGTAGAAAAAAGTAGACATCGCAGGTTGAGTTCTAAGTTACTTTGTCGAAAAAAGATTTACTTTGTCGAAAAAAAGAATCATCATACATATAGCCTTTGACAGTGGACTTTTCATTTTCTTCTTTCATGATAGCATTACAGTAAAACGGAAACTAAAATAACAGTCGCTCTAAGTATGTGACAACTGTACATACGATACTTTGCCATTTGAAAATACAGAGTATATGCCTCTGAAGATCAGTCCAAAATGTAAAATCACATTTTAGGTCGTTTTCTTCATGGGATTGAAAAATATGCTGCTGTGACATCTATTGTAACAGCACTTTCATTAGCGCTTGCACTTACATCAGGGCCAGACAACTTTGCCATTTATTCTATATAAGAGCATAGCGTTCGATTATCGGACGGACGGATAGACGGACGGATGAAGGACGGACACCGACGGACGCCAAGTGATGGCAATAGCTCACATGGCCTTTTAGGCCAGGTGAGCTAAAAAGGCATTTTGAAAATCATATTAAATCTGAATGAGCACAAATAACTAAAAGGATCTAGATAGATAGTCGGAATCAGCTTAGGAAAGAAATCTTTAATAGACTTTCAAAAGAATAATGAAAACAATTCATAAGAATATACGTTTGAAATGTTATAATATTGCCTGGTTTGTACTAATGTGTATACCTTATATCAATATGACATGTTTGAAAATAAGAAAAACATTTTGACAGGAAACAGATTTTTCTGACCAAAGTAATTTCTTATGTCAGCACTGATTTAAACATGCATTTAAAAAATCACGTAGTTTTTTTTAATTTTAAGTCTACAGCAGAGAAGCTGCAGCTTATGTAACAAATCTGTCAACTGACAAAATTGTTTCCTACACCTGTACAAAGAGAGTCGCCAAGACAACAGGTGTGAAACATATGTACATCTCCACCTGGACAGCAACTATTGCACTCATTTACAAGTTATTCTTGAATATTATGCAAACAAACTATTACTTAGTGTGAAATAATTGCAAAGATAGGTTGCTACATCCAAAAACTGTGTCTGCCAAAACCTGAAGTAAAATGGTTCGAAATTTCCACAAAATGCATAGTTACACCAAGTGCAGCATACAGACAGTAAAAACAAAGGAATATTTGGACTATGATGTATGAGCAAAGTTCTTAGTTGAATGCCACATGCTGACTTCATGATGAGAACAACAATAAAAGCTTTGTTCCACCATGTATTTGTAGAGACTTTGTCCCAGGTGCATTTACTCCATATTCATTCACCGTTTATCAGCTGGTTGAATTCAGCCTTTTTTGCCCACAATTCAGTTTTTTGTATCGTTATTAACAACACGGTTTAAATTGCTGTTAAGTTGTAAATGAACACTACCCATTAAAAGGGGAGGTTTGACGCGCCGTAAAACCGGTTCAACAGACAATTTCTTTTTAGGTGCCTGTAACAAGACATAAGCATTACTTTCTCTAATTTCTATCCAGTTTTCACATTTCTTGAACGGTTTGGAAACACTTGTTCTCCTCTCTAGAGAGGAGAACAAGTTACGTGAAATCTTCCGCCGTATTTATTCGAAATACAATCCTCGGTGTTTTCGTCCAGTCGTTAGAGAAACAATTTCATCAACTTAAATATGAATTTTCTCACATCTTGTTAAATAAATTTTCCGTCCGTCGTAGATTTTTTCAAAAATCTCCTCTAAAACCGCTCGGCCAATTTTAACCAAACTTGGCCTGAATCATTACCAGGGTATTCAGATTCAAAATTGTGTTCGATTAGTCCGAGGACCAAACAACATGGCTGTCGTTACTAAAAATAGCACATAAGGGTAAATTGCTGTATTTGGCAAAAAACTCAAAAACCATTACAGATATCAAAAATCGGACATGCAGTAAAAGTGATCAGCATGACTTGATCTACCTGCCCTGCAATTTTGAAGAAAATCCGAAACCCATCTTAGAGTTATTGCCCTTTTTCCGCGAATTTTTCAAAATTTTGATATTTTTCATTTTTTTTAAACTATAACAGATAGAGGTCAACTTTAAATCACAAAAATGCTCAGCTTATCAAGATTTGCCCTAGAAATTTTGAAAAAATATCTGAATACGTTTAGAAGAGTTATTGCCCTTTATTCGTCAATTTTTTTTGTAATTTGATACATTTTGCCTTGTATTTCAATAAAGATGTGAGATAGAGGTTAAGATTTAATGCAAAAATGTTTAGTATGTCAAGAACTACATTTTATCTTCATGATGGAAGATGTGAACCTCATCCAAGATGGCCGCCAGCGGGAAACTTAGTTTTACATTGGACCCTATGGGAAAACACATTCAAAGATCTTCTCTGAGACTACTTGGCCAATTGGAACCAACCTTAGTCACAACTGTCCTTAATTGGTCCCTTTGAAAAAAATGTGTCCGGCAAGTTCCCATCAGATCCAAGATGGCCGCAAGCGGACAACATAGTTTAACACTGGACCATATGGGAAAACACATTCAAAGATCTTCTCCTCTGAGACTACTTGGCCAATTGAAACCATACTTGGTCACGACTGTCCTTAGTTTGACCCCTTTGAAAATGTGTTTGGCAAGTTCCCATCAGATCCAAGATGGCTGCCAGCGGACAACATAGTTCAATATTGGACCCAATTGGAAAACACATTCAAAAATCGACACAATGGGCCATATTACATTTAGGTTTATTATCACACTAGAAAATGAGACCCCTTATCATTGAGGTTATTGCCTATGCTAGCTTTGGACCAGGTGAACTGAGTGCCTCTAGTTATGATCTACACTGAGTTGACTCGAGTTGTCGAAATGGCCATCTGCAGAAACGGTATTTATTCATGATCTAATGGTATCATCATTATCCTTGAAGATTGTGTACATTTTTACCCTTACTTTATAGAGTAAATGTCGTTCTTGATTTGCTTCATTTTTTTCTTTTTCTTTTTGTGTGCGGTTATTTTTTATCCATTTACTTTTCTCTCTTCATTCGTTGTGCGAAGAATGATGGACGAGTTCATTTGCTCTATTCGATCGTTACATTGTGTCTATCTAATAAATGAAGATGGACATATATATAATATTTTATCAATAGATCTCGAGTTGTTATTGGAATTCGACATTACATCGGAATTTTCACTTACAGTGTGACGGGTGCCGGTAATACGCAGGTATTACTTACCCTTCCGGAGCACCTGATGATATATTTGTTTCGTTTAAGATATTCACACTGTTAATGCTTTAATTTTGTGGCATATCTATCATTTGACCTCATGTGTATTATCCTTATGTTGCCATGTATACCGGATTAATGTTTTTTTTTATCCAACCGCTTAGCGAAAGCGGGGGGTTATGTTATGCAGTCCGTCCGTATGTACGTACGTACGTATGTATGTGTGTAGTACTCCCCGATAGCTATGGAACTATAAGAGATACAAATTTGAAACTTGGCACCATACTAGAGTATGATTTGCACTAGCACGCTAGGGGTTCGGAGTTTCTTTCAAACGCCCTAGGGGCAAATTATGGGCGAAAACGAATTTTCGCGATATCCAATATTGGAAGAAATCTCCAAGACTATTTGGGCTAGACAGTTGAAACCCGGAAATCGACTCACATTTTATGTAGCAACTTTTCAGAGGGCGTCGGAATTTTCGTATGACCCCTCAGGGCATGGCCTTTAGGGGGTCCAAAAAAAAAAAAAAAAAAAACGATTCAGCTAGAACTCCTCTTACACCTTAAGTTGCAGAAACCTTGTTTTAAGGGTTTAAGTAACACTATAATTGTTGTCTGTGCCGAAGGTTTCGGAATTTTGAAATTTGCCCTCGGGGCGGAATAATGAGCGAAACTGTATTTCGAGTTATCCAGTAATATGCGAAATCTTCTGAAGTATTTATGTTTGGAATCTGAAACTTTCTATATGAGTTCCATTATACTTATCTAATATGCTAATGATAGCGGACATTTGGTATGACCCCTGGGGGCATGCCCTTAAGGGACCAAAAAATGTAAAACAATACGTACTCAGCATATGACTGGAACTTAATGTATAATTTTAATTTTGTGGTTGACATTTTCATGGGGAATAACTTGAATTGCTTTTGGAATCCAAGATAAGAATTAAGAATTTTGATATCGGTGCCAAATTTGGTAAATTTCCTGAAAAATGTCAAAGATCAATAATATTTGAAATTCTAACATAAAATCATATAATTAAGCAACTCTTTAATGTCATCAGCTAGTATGACCACCTAAACTGCAAAAATATGATTCTTATATTGGTAAATTTCCTGAAGCTTTCAAAGACCCATTACTTTTGGAATTTTACCTAGCAACTGTATCTTTTTTGGTGTCTCATTTTATCAGTGATCATTTTCAATAGTCAGATTGCAAAAAATTTTGATTGTTATTTTGGTAAATTTTCTGAAAGTCTTAAAGACCTGTTATTTTTTGGAATTCTACCTAGCAACCATATCTTTCTCCATTCCTAACAGTAATGATGATCATTTTCAGTAGTCAGATTGCTAAAAACTTTGATTCTAATTTTGGTAAATTTCCTGAAACTCTCAAAGACCTATTTTATTTTGCAATTCTACCTAGCAACCATATCTTTTTCCATTCCAAACAGTTATGAAGATCATTTTCAAATGTCAGATTGCAAAAAACTTTGATTCTAATTTTGGTTAATTTCCTGAAACTCTCAAAGACCCGTTATTATTTGGAATTCTCCCTAGCAACCATACTTTTTTCAATTCCCAACAGTAATGATGATATTTTTCAATAGTCAGATTGCAAAAAAACCTTGATGATTCTAATTTTGGTAAATTTCCTGAAACTCTCAAAGACCTGTTATCTTTGGAATTCTACCTAGCAACAGTATCTTTTTTCAATTCCTAACAGTTATGATGATCACTTTCAAATGTCAGATTGCAAAAAACTTTGATTCTTATTTTGGTAAATTTCCTGAAACTCTCAAAGACCTGTTATTTTTTGGAATTCTACCTTGCAACCATACCTTTTTCAGTTCCTTATAATACGAATCATTGTTTTCAATAGAAAGACTGCTAAAATCTTCTGCTCTTGTTCGAGTAAATTTCCTGAAATCCTCAAAGACCAGTATTTTTGGGAATTCAACCTAGCAACCATACCTTTTTCAATTTTTTTACAGTAACAGTTATTGTTTTCAATAGTAAGACTGCAAAAATATTTAATTCTGGTTTTGGTAAATTGCATAAAACTCTCAAAGACCTGTTATTTTGGGGGATTCTATCCAGCAACCTTATAATTGGAATTGTTTTCGAAAGTAAGACTGCAAAAATCTTTTAATTTTAAATTAAATTTTTATTGATGATTCCTATATATACATTTTCAAAACCAAACTTTAGTATGGGTCCAAAAAAGGTGAGCGGGGGATTGCAATCACTGACTGAACTTTTTTCATTTGTATTCATTTTGGAGATTTAATACATCCTAACATTTTTTTGCAATTTTACATTAATTTTGTTTTCATTGTAAAGTGTATTTCTTTTTCATTAAATTGTGAAACATTTTCCGACTGTGAGAGCAACGTTCGTTGTTAATTATTTCTTACTTGCGCACTTCTGACAACTAACTAAAACCTCATTTATTAATGACTCGAATTCTGTTAAGAATAATTATTATTGTTACCAACATATTCTACGAGTATAAGCCGACCTTACCACGTGTAGAAGTCTACAGGTCACATTGGATGCTGTTAAGGATTTTCCTTGTGCATACAGTGATAAATCTTTCCGATGTTTGGTTGGAAGTAATTGTAAATAAATTATACCGAGAATTACAAATTTTCCAACTTAAATGGCTTTCAAATTAAACAGGAAAATTAATGAAATTTTCTATTAACAAAGCATGTTATTATTCTAATATGACATTATAATTGTTCAAATTCTATTCAGAAATCACCATGTCAGTAGGCAGAAAAGTCATTTGTTCAGCCGTCTTTTGTATCAAAATTATGACATTTACATATATAATCATAGTTCTTTTTGGTGCTATTTGGGACAATTTCATAACAAAAAGTTCACTTTTGTCTACTCCAAAACACAAAAACAAACTTCTTTGACCAAGAAATTAAGTAATAGTTAATTATCAATAATTAGTATCAACACATACTAAATTAAGGTAGATAGACAGTAATATTCATATCCATCAGATTTTTTTGTAAGTTGGCACAACTGAAGAACAAATCATACTTACCTGAATTCTGTAATAAAAAGTATGGGTCAGCATGCTAGCTTTTTCTAGAAATGAGGCCAAAGTTTGCGCATTTTTAGCCATTCTTTCACCTGAATTTACATAGAAAAAATGGAAAGACGATTTTAAGCTTAATAGAAATGAACCTTTTATCCATGAGAATTTGATGTATTTTTGTGAACGTATAGTTTCTGATGTAATTTATTGGATACAATAAAAAAATGTATATGACACCATACTTCTAACGGAGATATTTTATAAAATTTCAGGATAATACATTATTTACGTTAAAAGGGAGTAAATTCGCGGCAAAGTAAATGAACTATGACGTTTCCTGTCTATCATTCAATTATGACGTCACAAAGGAAAAGCCGTCAAATTACTGTTCCGGCCAGAAAATCAAACCTTCCCGTATCCGACTCTTTATTTTTCTAATGCGCGATTGAATTGCGCAGCACAACAGTGTCTATCTACCTTAAGAATGTGCAAGCTTAATGTGTAAAAAAGGATATCAAAGGCAAAATGTCCACTTCGCAACGTTTCTGTTTGCTCCCTTAAAAATGAGAAAATGAAATGTATTTGTAGAGATATTTTTCCTAGTGTCTTGATAAGCACAGGGAATTAAATACTGGATAACAATAAGATTTGCAAACAAAATCACAAGTAAAGCATCACAAGCATATTTTCAATGCCTGTGGTCAAAATATGAAAAAATGTGCATTATTATATAGATAGCGATGAAAGATTGAGATTTCCTAGTGAAAGAAAAGTGATAATTAACTGTGAAATTATTTTCCATAATTTCACTCTAGGAAGTGACGTCACAATAGACGTTGTCAACGTTGTTGTTAAGTAAACGTCACAGCGGATTAATCTTGATAACGTAGTTCATGAAATGAATCATCAACGGAACCATCAAATATGCGTGAAAATCTATATAATAAAAACTATAACTAATCCTTGATTCTGATTATCGAAAATATTATCGAAAAACGCTGTAATTCACTCATGCGCTCCGCGCATTCGTGAATTACTGCGTTATTCGATCATTCGTTGAATATTTTGCGATAATCAGAATCTTGGATTAGTTAAAGTATAAATATTCAATTTTGAAAATCAATCTGAAAAGGCCTGCAAAGGAGGAACAGTTCAAGTATATCAATTATCTTGTACCTACAGTATTGTGGCAAAACAGACAAGATTTCTATTGTT
>MJUU01015017.1:10215-23059 GCA_002080025.1 Modiolus philippinarum | reverse complement strand
TGTTGTATCTTATTCTACAGATTACGTTCCAAGTAGGACCACTGTTGTATCTTATCCTACAGATTACGTTGCAGGTAGGACCACTGTTGTATCTTATTCTACAGATTACGTTCCAGGTAGGACCACTGTTGTATCTTATTCTACAGGTTACGTTCCAGGTAGGACCACTGTTGTATCTTATTCTACAGATTACGTTCCAGGTAGGACCACTGTTGTATCTTATTCTACAGATTACGTTGCTATTGTTAAAGCCATGGACGATAGCTGTTACCGATGGTATAAACTGTCCAGCGATGACAATGCCCAGTTTTTAGATTATGTCGAACTCATCTATAGTCACAAGAACTGAAACTTAATAAAGAAAACAATGATTGTGAATATTGCCCTTTTCCATGACTGACTGTAGTAAAATAAAACTTAAATTTATGATAAAAGTGTTTTGATTTCACTATTACTCATTTCTCTTTTCTTGTCGGCGAAGTTCTTCTAGCTCCATCATACGAGGTGTATATATCTCAATCTGTACGGTTAGCACGCGTCTGTTCTTCTGTTGAAAATTTTAATGAACTTAACCGTACTATCACATCCAAACTTTTACAACAATGTTAAATAATTTCATAAATTGTTAAATTTATAGAATATATCAACATTTGATGATTGAAAATGGTGCTACTCGCAAACAGCTTATCACTAAGGACATTTCTCATCCTCGTCATGCAAAAAACTGATAAAAACCCAGAAAAACTTGGACGTTTCTTACATTCTTTACGTAATAGGGGATATTGACAGGAAAGTTTAGACGAATCCGTTAAATTGGCTTTGGGATCCAATAATCTGAAGATTTTACAAGTATACTGGTCTCTCCCTGATAATCCTAATGTATACTGCAATACACATTGATTCTTTACCAAACCCGTTCGATTTTTCATCCGCATTGCGACAGTGTTTTACCAGTAGACTAGGTTCCTTGAGCTAGCCGGCAGTATGGCGGCGAGCACTCCCTGACCCATCTTTCTAAATTAATACTTGCCTTATTCTTTCAATTTCAAGATATTGAATGGTCATTTGGTTAGTGGTTTATAGGTATTGGGTTCTATCTGTATGTTTGAAAACTGGGTAGAGAAAAGTGAGGTGTTGGTACCCATAAATGGTTTAACCCTACCCCTGGTTTTTGCAAGTGCCGGTACCCAGTCCGGATAACTCGACTTCCTATCGATGTTTACGTATGTCTGTTTTCTTTCATTGGTGTCTTTCTTGTGCAGTTCCCTTGTGGCTTGTGGCATGTGATTAAAATTTTCGGACATTGTAGGTATTTCCTGTTTTTTTTTAAATTCATCAACCATCTTTAAATACGACCAAGTTCAGGCTGTTCAATTTCAATCGGTCATTTTTTTTTCTACTTGAGGAATTTCAAAATTTTATTTATCATTAGTACGAGACATTGCATTTTTCAAGGAATATTGCGATATATGGACACTTACAAGTAAACATCAATAAAATTAAAGTTAGGTAGGCTCCTTGAAGTTTGAATTTGATAATAAAGAGTTAGAAATGGTCAGTGACTTTATAGATCTAGGTGTTATCTCCCAAAAAAAAACTGGGTCTTTTCAGAAAAATTAAAATCACCTTGTTGAATAAGCCACTAAAGCAATCTACGATAAATATGAGAAAAGGGTGAACAAATCACTTATCAATTAGCTGCCAGTATCATATGGTTCTGAAGTATGAGGTTTTGAAAAAAATGATGTTTTGGAAAAGGTTAATATGAAATTCTCCAAAAATTTTTCTTAATTTGAAGTCTTCTACACCAAATATTTTGCAGATTCTTACTTTAAAATATAAAATTATCAGCTCTAATTTACAGGTTAAATATTCGAACTTCAACCAAACAACTAATTTTCAATGGCTAAAATTTATTAAATCGATTCTTGATGAATGTGGCCTTTCAAAAACACACAAAATTTGGTAAATGAATGGCTGTTTGAATACCTAACATGTTTTCAAAAGGACAAATGTAATACAATTTACGTATGTGTATATTAGGATTTTCTTTCCCGTGCAAACCTCATCATTATACACGACTGAAACTTCCCTTTAAAGTCATTTCATGTTTGTGGTACCGATTTGTCCTTTTTATTGTCTGAATACTAAATAAATCCTTAGAAGCTTATCAAAACTTTAACCATGGTAATGTTTTAGGGTTAGAGAAGTAACACGTACCATGTATTTTGAATTGGTTTTGTCTAACGGTTAGAAAATGACATCAACCAATCGATAAGCCATCAAAGAGATTATTTCACACCATATTCTGTTGGTTGTATGACGGGTGTCATGCTTTGAGCAGATCATACTTAGCCTTCTGCAGCATTTTAAATATTCTTTAATATCCATAGTTTTAATATCCATAGTTTTTCCAAATATTTTGCTTTGATCTACACTAAAGATTGTCACATGCAAATTCGAGTATTAATAAATCCCCAAAATATTACAATGCCTGCATCTAAAACTGAATCTGCAATACCAAAAGGTGGATTTTATGTGATATAATGTTAAAAACTGAAGTTATTGATTAATATCACAAATCATAAATTGGCATCATTCCATCGCTACTTCAAATGACTATCTTGAAGGAAAGCAGAGAATTCGTCACAACAATGATAAAAATACAGATTGTGTACGTTTAACCCATTATTTTAATACTACACCACGTTTGTATTCCGAGAACGAACTGGAAATAAAACCACCACTGAACAAAATAGCAGTTACAACAGGCTTATGGTTGAGTGTGATGTTTTAACCAGAATCCAATCAGTTCTACAAAAATATCTTCATATCTTATAAGTAATACTTGATAAGACTTTAAAATTTCACTGGTGACAAAAGGTTTTATTGGATACTAAAACATGTTTCTTTGGTCTTGTCATGTCACCTATACTTTCAAAAAAATCCCAGTCTAATACATATTTGAATCGAAGGTAAATCAAATATATGCCAAAACCTTTCAAAACAACTAAAAACTAATATTGCAGTAAATTTTTATTCCCCATGGGGAAATTAAGGTCTCTTCGATGTTGACAAAAATCAAACATTTGTACGAAAAAAAATATTAACATGAAAGATCAGATAGAGAACAATGACCTTAATGGGCCTATGAATAATTCCGATTGTAACTTAGGACAGAGTTTTGTACTTTGAAGATTCTCTTTAGTTTTACCATAAACTTGTAATTTTAGATATTATGAATTCAAATAATTGGGTTTTCGGGCCAGGAAGGAACAAAACGACAATCCTGGTGACAACGATGCAAACATTATTAAAAAATACAACAGTCAGTAGAATTGTTAACAACCGGAATTGGGCAGAGTCAAAATAAAAACAAAGATAAGAAAACATCTGAATTTAAAAGATAAAAACGGGGTAATAATTAGGCCTTTCAATGCTTTGGGTATAAATTGGTTAATTTTACAGACGAATAATGTTAATGTTCATGAATATTTGAAACATATTCCTGAATTTTACAAAGAAATAGTGAAATGTTGGAATATGTCACATTGTTACAAATTAAAAAGGCCTACCACATTTCCAGAAATAAGGAAGCAATTATTGTGGAATAATAGATATATTAACTTTGGAAATAAAACTTTAGTCTTTGAAAACTGGATCAAAAGTGACATTTTTTACGTAAATGACATAATTGACGAGAATGGAAGTATTTCACAAGAAATTATTATGAACAAATTAAAAACTAAATCAAATTGGATGGCTGAAATTAATATTCTTAGACAATCCTTACCAAAAGAGTGGAAAGTAATTTTAAAATCAGATAATTCTGTTAAGAGTGTGGTTAACTTCAAAAGACATAAAATCTTATGGAATAATCTAGATATTTCCGCTATATCAAATAAATGTGTATATGAGTTTTTCATAGAAAATAAATTCGAGCCATCTATTGGTTTAAGTAAGTGGTTCAGATTTTTTAACGTAAAAGAATTTTTGTCTGTTGATAAGATATATAAATTCATTTTCATATATACACAAGAGAATAAATTAAAAATATTTAGGTGGAAACTTATTCAGTATATCATTCCAACTAAAAAACTGTTATTGCAATTGAAAATAACTGACAATGATTGTTGTAACTTTTGTGGAAATGTTGAAGATTATCAACATTATTTCATATCTTGTTATTGTCTGGTAGATTTTTGGGAAAAAATATATAAAATTCTCATTAAATGTAATATATCTTTTAAGATAACATTAAAACACCTTACTTTAGGATATAAAATGTTTGATGAGTCATAATTCTGGTTTAATTATTTTTTAACAATATTAAGTTTTTCTATTTACAAATCATACTATATATCTGAGCGTAGAACAAAATATATAAATATTTTCAATATATTTGCCAATGAATTTAAGCAAAGAGTGTATGCAGAAAATGAAAATCCTAATTTGATAATGATTAAAAAATGTTTATTTTGAAATCAAATACTGTATTGATGTGATATATTTATGCTTTATTGCAGTAGCTATTTACTACCCTGGGTAAATAGCGGAATATAACAGGGACCATTAGGAGGAGCTTGGACTCCTAATGGCCAATGTAAGAAGCTATCTGGTGAATAAAAATGTTATCTGTTGTTAAAAAAAGAATTAGGCCTATTCAAAGTTGAAAAGCTAAAAAGACTAAAAAAAAACTTATCAATTTATATTTTAAATATATGTATGATATGTATGACCACTGATATGGGGTACATGCACATGAGAAAAAGTCTACCAAATGACAGAAGAACTTAAATATGTGTATTCAATATATCACTTCATTTGTATGAGAAATATTTCATTTTTTAGATAAATTTATTTAAGAAGTTAACAATATTTAGTTCTTAATATCTCAAAAGCGAAGTCTTCGAGAATTGTGTGGAAATGAAAAAGCATATGAAAAAAGAAATACACATCTATGTTCAAATGTGTAGAATTATTTCTAATTAGGGAGAATCTCCATTGTTTAAAGTTTACGGTTTTTTTGCAATGCATATGTCTCCAGCTTTATGATTATTGTTTTGATGTCTTGCATTTTTGGTCTTGAGCACCACTGAAAAGATATTGATTTTTAAAATGTACATATATGTATATGCACTAAATTTGGCAGTTATAGACCAATATGGTAGTAATCTTGGTTAACATCAGGTTCTTATAATGATTTACGACAATAACTAATGGGTAGAAATACCAGTGTCTACCTTAATATCTTGGGGAAATCCCTCTGTAGTTACCAAAGCATCTGGTAATGAAACTTTTTAAAGACTGCTAGTGTATAATTCATGTGTCTAGTGTTTTTAGTACTGTTTCTTCTGTACATTTCGTTTGTGCAGTGCGTTCTCTCGAAGAGTCATTATTGACGCTGGTAAAATAAAAACTAAAACTAGTACGTCAATCGTTCGAAGAACAATTGATAGGTCTTTCCCAAAGTTGCGTCAGAATGTTCTCATTTTTGATTCATAGGAAAAACCAACATTCTAAGCTTTAGACTCTTTAACGTGAAATAATTTTTTTTTCAATGTGACCTTGACATTTGACGTCATTTTGAAGGTCAAGTCTACCTGAACATTTTTGTATTGAATATATGTTTGTATCTTCAATGGTATTTGAGCTATAGGCAAAAAACCCTTTATTATACATCGAAAATCGTTTTTTTTTGCCCATAGGTCCAAAACGGCTGCTCCAATGATTTTAGACCCAATGTAACAAATGTAGATCTCAACAAGACACACAGTTTATCCGCTAACAAGTCTAGAGGTCAAAATAAAGGTCACCGATGACCTTTGACCTTGACCTTCTCAAATAGCCCCTAGGGAACCAAGAATAATGGTGTAGGTCTCATGTCTCTATCACTTCCGGTTTGGGAGAAAATCGTTGTTAAAGAAGTATCAAATTTTGCGGGGGCATAACTCAAGAATGGTCCATCGGACAATTTCGGACCAAATATAACGGACTTTAGTCATGATCTAACATACATTTTTCTAATTACACTTCATCAGCCATCTATTATGGTTTCCGAGTTTATCTGCTAACAAGGTTTACCATGTTTGGTGATGTAACTCTGATACTAAAAATAGATCGGGTTTACTTGGTCAATCTGGTCAAGCACAGCCATTTCTGAATAATGGCACCAAGTATCAAAGTGATATCTTATAAGACTTTTTTGCAAATGTTGGAAGAAGAAAAAAAGAAAAAAAATAATAATAATCAGAAGAAATACAAGAAGGTCTTTCCACCAAAGTGGGAAAGACCTTAATTATGATAATAGAGATGATTTTGATTTCACTTTTACCAATTTCCCTTTCCTTGACGGCGACATTCCTCTAGCTCCATCCTACGGGTGTATATTTCTCAACTATTTGCACGCGTTTGTTCTACTCTTGACGATTTTAATGAACGTAACCTTACTATCACAGCCAAACTTTTACAGCAGGGTTACAGATTTCATACGTTGTTGAATACTTTAAAGAAGTTTTATTATAGATATGAACATTTCATATCTAAATATGGCGTTACTCACAAACACTTTATTACTATGGGCATTTTACGGAGATGTTTAAAATGCCAAAAACCGATTAAAGACCCAGAACAGCTGGGACGTAACCTACATTCTTTACGTAATAGGGGATACGGACAAGATACTCTGCTTGCATCCGTAAAATTAGCTTTGAGATCTAGTGACCTGAAAATTTTACACACATACTGGCCTCTCACTGATACTGCCGATGTCTACTGAGATATATGATGATTCTTGACCAAACCCTTCGGGAAGTTTTGAATTTGATTTTTCTTCCCTAGTACGACTGTGTTTTACCAGCAGATTAGGCTCCTTGAGCTAGTCGGCAGTTTAGCGACGAGCACCCCTTTATCCATCTTTCAAAATACAAAAATACCGAAGTTGCAGAAAAAGCAGTAAATCAAATTACGTAATGTCATTTTCTCTCCTTTCAAGATTGTAGTCATGGCGTTAGTAGTCTACCTGTATTGGGTTTTATTCGTATGTTCGTATGTTCACAGTTACTTTGGTACTTAGTTGTTTAAACGGGACAGATAAAGAGGAGGTTTTGGTACTCATAAACCGGTTAAACCCTACTATTTGCTTTTACTAGTGCCGGTACCAATTCCGGCTGTCCCGAGTTCCTATCGTTGTTTACATTTGTCCTTTTTCTTGATTGTGTTTTTCCTGTGTAGTTCCCTGGCAGACTGTAATTTTCGGCCATTGTAGATGTTTCCTGTTATACCCTTTGTTACACTTCCGTATTTTCATGCATATAAATATTTTCAATTTTTTTAAGTTTGCTTATTACACTTCTTTTAATCATAAAACTTACCAGAAATCCGCTTGTCACAACAGGTTGGGTTGTGGAAGCTGGATATATTTTTCTACGGCACTTTCACTTACCGTTGATTTTGTTTTAGGAGTGTCGTCCATGCTTTAATTCTATTGAAAAAACTGTAAAACAAAGCATAAAATTGATTTTTTTTTTCAATAATAATCATACTTACCTTAGATGTATAATACTCATTGAACTGAAAACTATTTTCCTTAAAATTATTTTGATCATTTGCTTTTTTTATACATTTTTAGGATGTATTTTTCATATTTATAATGCATTTTCAATAACTTAAAGTTTTCTTCTTTTCCCCCTTTTTTTTTGGAAGATGGATTTCTGTTGATTGTTATATGCTTCAATTCCTTTTTGTTTGTTTTTTCACCGTGTAATTTACTTGACATTTTCCAATGGTTTCTCAAATTTGTATCTTTAAATAATATAAAAAGTAAATTTGGGGGAAGGAAGGATGTGGTGTATGTAATAGCTAGGATTCTGTCGTCATCTGTGCAAATTTTTCAAAGAACCAGGCCAGTGTTGTTTATAGTATGAAATAACAAAAAGAAACAATATTCTAAGAATTTTAATTTCAGAACACCAGTTTTTCTACCATGAAGAAATATGAACTGAAATAAATTTTGTGACTTAAATGGTATAAAAAGATTTTTTGTTACTAATACAAAGGGTCAATACCTTATTGAACATTTCATTCTTCAAAATATATTTAAACAAAATAATAATTCATTTATTTTTTAGAAACAAACTCGGTGCAAATGCTAAGTAAAACAAAATTACTGTAATAAGAGAATTTTCAGTAATTTAATATTTCAATTATTTGTATCACCTGAAGGCTACCCAACGAATATTTTCAGGCTTTGACTAGCTCAGGCAGTATAATTATAGAAATGGCTTAAAGGTCAAAAAGTGATATTTAACATTGTTTAATGTCAATATAATGCTGCTGCTAATATTGTCTGATTGTGTCATCAAACTTATCATAGGGCAGCCATTAATTTGTTCAGATTTATTTCTATTATACCGTAATTTTCTGCCACTACAGATGCCAAACTTTCAGTGTTTGTTGTTAAAAACACCGTCTGACATTTAAGATTTAAAATCGACGAACTCGTACTTGAATTTTTCCCACAGCATAAACTGACTTATATTTACTAAATACTTAAATTATGCGTAAGTAAAATAGATAATTGTCTAAATAAACGAGCACTGCCGATGTATTCCAAATGTCACAGGAAACACCGCGGGCAAACTAATCAAATGACAATTACGGTAATAGAAGCGTCACAGTTGATCATAGCAAAGATGAAACAAAATACAAAGCATTATCTAGTAGGGTAATACCCCATAAAAACGTAAAAAATAACTGACAATAATGGGTTGAAACAGTATACCATGTATATCACTAATATTATCAATTTAAGGAACAATTTAAGTTTAGACAAAACACAACAGCCGAGGGCCTGGTTAATGTCAGTTTAGTTGTATTTTGTGTTAACTTACTAATCTACCCACATTGTTAATGTAATATGGAATCCAAAGGGCAAAAAGACAAAGTAGATGCAAAACCACCGAAAAATTGTCACAATAGTCCTGACTTACCACAGGTATTTCAAAAGTAATGGTGGGTTAAACCGGCTTCACGGCGCGCCATACCTCCATTTCCATTACGGTAGTATCCGGCAGCAATTGTTTTTGAAAGGTCGTCATAGACAGTGAAAAGAAATGTTCATCTCAGTACTAAGTGAACAAGGAATCTAAGTTAGGATCGAAACTTCATATTTTTTCACAGGGGACTCATATCATTTAAAGAATGTTTTTCGTAAGAGACGGAATTATTGAAGCATTCATTAAGAAATAGATTATTGCAAGCGAGCTCTATGCGAATTAGAACATGGGCAGACCTTATATTTGTCAATATTTTATACCGAGCGATAGCGAGGTATAAAATGAAGACAAATATAAAGTCATACCATGTTCTGATTCGTATAGATCCCAACTGCAATAATCTATTTCGATTCTAATATATTTAACAAGAGTTTTAAACATTCGAAGCGGCTCTTAGAGAGCAATATTGGGTTTCACATTGAAATAGTAGTATGTCGGAAAACTGCACACAAACACATATAAATGGACATAGAGAAATCTATATTCGTTGTTTTATTAATACAAGTGGCTCATGAATTAAAACAAATAATTTGTTATAAAACATATAAAATACGGATATTTTAAAATCGAAGCGGGTATAAGTGTGAGCTGGTTGTATTTCTGATTTATATAACTGCTCAGTAATGTTATTTTTGAGACAAAAAAAAAGAAAATAAAAGGAATAAAACTCATATTTATA
Source organism: Modiolus philippinarum (assembly GCA_002080025.1). Taxonomy (NCBI): domain Eukaryota; kingdom Metazoa; phylum Mollusca; class Bivalvia; order Mytilida; family Modiolidae; genus Modiolus; species Modiolus philippinarum. Next base: position 13,324 of record MJUU01015017.1, on the reverse strand, counting down.
GTTTTATCATCGTTAAAAATTAAACAAAAAAAATTATATTTAAATCGTAGAGAATGATATGCGACATAGATAAAATTTCATTACAATAACACATTCGTTGCTAGGTTACGGTTATGTCAATTTCAGTTCCGAGACTTAAATTTAGTAATTGTTGTAAATTTCTATTATTGTCAATATTTGATGTGGATTTTTGAGTGACTCATTATTCAAAACTTTATTTACACAAAATAAAATGAATATTATGTGAATAAAATGTGAAATTGTACATAACGAATGTCTTTTTGTAAAAAAATATCAGGCGCGGCTCCAGGCAATTAGAAAAGGGGGTTTCAAATCTAAAATTAAAGAAAATTTCGCCGAGCGGAGCGAGGCGCTAAAATTTTTTGGGTAATAAACATCAGGATATTCATTAAAAAATATATGACTGTTTAGAAAAAAGGGAGGGTTCCAACCCCCGGAACCCCCCTCTGAATATACGCACGTGCTAAAAAATATTTTGGAATTAAAAAACATAGCTTTGTTTCCAAAGCAATAATCGGCCATGGAGATAAGTATGGCAAATGAGAAAGTCTGTATAATTGTTTCTAGCTCTTGTGGAACGAATCAGCTGTGAAACACACTCCGCAAGCAGGGGAAGTTGGAACATTACTGTCCATGTTTTGGAAATTGATAATTTTGAAATAAAAGTCGTCCGTATTGTCGTAAATTTTAGTACTGAGATGACCATTTTTTATAAAATTCGAGATGTAAGTCCAAAAAGATGTAGATCTTGTGGTTTCTATTGTCTTCTTTATCTCTAATTCTTGGTGATATATTCACTGGATTCATTTAGCAAAAGATTCGTTATAAACGGAAAGAACATTATCAATATATCTATATGTGAGATTGAAGGATCTAGTATATTAAATGTCATTAGCTTTTGCGAGTCCCTCAAGAAATTCAGCCTCTTAGGAGTATAAGAACATGTCTATAAGTAAAGGGTCACAATCCATGCCTATTTGATATTGAATATTCAACATTTAAGATATAAAACACACAATAAGAAATAATTTGAGAAAGCTAATCAATGTGAATTATCGTTAAAATCAAGGCTCTGTCCTTAGCTGATTGTGGTTTTTCTATTCAGATCATATTGGTCACATGTTGTCTGTCAGCTTTTACACAAATTTCGGTTTGTGGATTTCTAGATATTTTGATTTAATCTGCACTGAAAAGGCTTACACCGGTGATACTATGGGCCGTCTTGAACTTAAAATGAGGCAAGAGTGTTTGAAATTTGTTGAAGGCCTCATGGTGACTTCAAGATGAAGAACAACAATGAAAGCGTTGTTCCATTTGCTTAATCTTAAGAACCAAATAATAAAAATCAAACTCCTTCACTCTCACGCTCTTATCAAAATACTAGCTACGGGGAAGACGCCACTCTCGACTAATATACCTGAACAAGTCATGGAATCAATTCAGAAGTTTAAAAAAGCTTTTGATGCCAATGTGAAATATATACGTTTAACAACAATGCTTATAAGATGTGCTCGAGGTTAAAAATAGTTTTAAAAACTCTAAATAATGGTGAATAAAATGCCCAAAGGAATCTTTGTTACATAGGGGGACACTTGTAATTTTTTCATTTTTACACATTTTTTAAAAATCGTAAATTGTAAAGTACCTTAATATCCTATTTGCTACTGAGTTGCTGGGCCTGATGTAGATCATGTGTTCACATGTATTATTGGATATTACTGTAAATATTTCATTCCTATAGGTTCAAAGCTGACATTCTGTATTGTATGGTATTCATATATCCAGTCCAAAATTCTGGTATTGCCAGTGGACAATATGCTAGCAATGCTACATTTTTTGACCGATCAATCGAAGTCACTTGTAGATACCTGGTTTAAATGTGTTGACTAGTGTTCAGATAAATTAGTTTGTTTCAAAACAATTATAGTTAGCTGATGAAAAAATGTAATATGCTCTTCGTAGAGTAAAAAAAAACATTGCAATGGGAAACAAGCCTTTTAATTACTTGGAGAAAACTAAACAACATTAAAAAAAATTACTAGTTCAATGAAATAAACACAATAGTAACTGATTTGTACGGTAATATCATAATAAATATAACTAGATCGCGCTCGGGGCCATGGTATTGGCCAAATCATTTTGTTACTTATTAATTAATTCTCTGTCTATCCGTGGTTGTTGAGTTGCTATCGGACACTACCACAATGAAAGGGGAGAATTGGCTAGCCATAAAACCATTTCTTTTGAAATGCCTGTACCAAGTCAGGACTATAGCGATTGACAATTTTGACGGTGCTTTTCACCTGATTTGTCTTTTTGTCTCGTCGACTTCGGCTCTTGGCCAGTTTGTTCGGTAATTTTGTTATTACCTCCCTTGGTTGATTTTGTGGTCACTGATAGGCTTTAAGATTCTTTATTCTTTGTTAGCTTTTTATTCATTTTTTTTTTTGACATTGTGTTTTTCGCAATATGTTGGTTTTATCTACACTTAAATTTGTTAAAATTATAATCTGTAGAAATCAAACCCGTAACTAAGGTATTTTGTTATTTCATAAAGAAATATCATACTTCCTTCATAATGCAAAAAAAAATCTTTTATTTTACTCCTTTTTGAAAAAAATATATGATCAAACAAAAGTTATACAAGTAATATATCTCGGTTGCAAATTTTGAAATGACATAATATTATATAACTATTACAAACGAATAAAGAAATATATTTATCTTTCTTTAATGCTATTATGAAAATTGTCGATATCCGAATTAAACAGTTTGAACAACATTTCCGCTATGACAACAAAAATAAACCCACCGTTTTTCGCATCCAAATGAAACTTAAAGAGTTTGGAAAGGAATTTGTTTTTGTCCCAGCTGATAAGGCTGCTAATAACATCATCATAGTCTGTCGTAAACATTATATAGAAGTACTCCAAAAAAAAATTACCAGTTCACATACTTTTCAATTAACCCATGTATCTAACGGAAAGTGAAATTACAAACATACATTTTCTAACAGCCACATCTTTACAGGCTAAACCTGATAGTAAAACAGCTCCAACTATGTACTGGGTTCCTAAACTCCACAAAA
>MJUU01015016.1:17467-67312 GCA_002080025.1 Modiolus philippinarum | reverse complement strand
AAACTTTACAGGAATGATGTATGGAAGGTCCTTTACAAAGATTGCTCATTTCGTTCCAATTCGATAAAAAACATGGCCGCCAGCGCGGAACTTAGGTTTAACATTGGACCCTATTGGAAAAATCACATTTTCATCTTCTGCTCTGAAAAGGCTGAAGCAAGTTGAACCAAACTTTACAGGAATGATGTACTTAAGATCATAAACAAAGATTGCTCATTTCGTTCCGATCTGATGAAAAACATGGCCGCCAGTGTGGAACTTAGGTTTAACATTGGACCCTATGGGAAAAATCACATTTTCATCTTTTCCTTTGAAACTGCAGAAGCAAATTCAACCAAACTTTACAGGAAGGATGAATAGAAGGTCCTTAACAAAGACTGCTCATTTAGGTACAATCCGTTAGAAAACATGGCTGCCAGCACGGAACATAGTTTATCATTGAACCCTATGGGAAAATCACATTTTCATCTACTCTTCTGAAACCACTGAAGCAAATTCAACCTAACTTTACAGGAATGATGACTGAAGGTACTTTACAAAAATTGCACATTTCATTTCAATCCGACAAAAAACATTTGCCCAAGTGCAGAACATAGTTTAACATTGGAGCCCAGTATGAGAAAACCATCCTTTTCATCATCTTTTCTCAGAACAATTAAAGCAAATTATACTTATTATAAATGTATAGAAGGTCCTTTGCAAAAATTACTCATTTCAATAGGATCAGACAAAACACACCGGTGCTAATTGAGAACATACCCAAACACCCTACCCCATTGGTAAAAAAAACATGATCATTTTTTGTCATGCACTGCATACAAGCGTTTTGTCAGGTGAGCGATACAGGCTCAGTCTCTGAGCCTCTAGTTTTCTGTCTTCGTGATTTACTTCCCATGTCTCTATGTGATCCTTCTTTTTCCATTTACTGTGGATTATGAGTTTTTACTTGCTTCGGTTTTACATTTGGAAATTTGTGGTCGATTTCAAAAAAGTGTTGTCAAATATGTACCTATTATTTCGAAAATAACAAATAAAAGTGGGAGCACCAATTTCGTTTCTTCGGAAGTCCGGGTCAACAGTTCAGCATTTTTGCGTTTTTCTTTGAAATCCCTTTTTCTGCTTTTTTAAAAAAAATGGAGAACTTATTTTCAACGCAACAATAATCAAAGCAAATGAAAAATAAAATCAAAGTTGTAAAAATTTTCCGTTCAATTCTAATGGTAAGATTAATTAATGTTCTACTCCTCTTTTTCAAGAAAAAAAGTATTAAGCACCTATTGACGTACATTGTAACAGTGAGAACAGAAATATCCCATTTCAAATCCGGATTTGCAATATTTAAAAAAAAATCATATTGATGATTTAATGAAACTTTGATATTGTGCACTTCTCTAGAAAACAGCAAAGTAATTAGGGTCGCCGAATATGTGTTAGTGTAAAAATATAAAATTATGTAACATTTAAAATAACTACTCTTCGGCAAACCCTACAATGTTATTCAAACTGAAAGGTTCTCATGTCTTTAATTGACAGCATGTTGTCTTTTCAACTCAATGTCTTATTGCTGTTTTTTTTAGATTTAAACCTGTAAGAAGATCATAAGATGGTATCGAATGTATTGGATTTAGTTAAATTTTCCAACGGCAAAGAAAAGGGCATATAGTTCTCACTTTGTCCTCATTCTCTCATTTCGTATTCCTGCAACAATATGGTTTTCCGGATGAATTGAAAAGATAAATGACTTGAAATTTTCGCTTAGAATGTTAGTTTATCATGCTGAATTACAGGGTTCGTATAGATTTATCAGTTTTTAGCTCACCTGTATGCCAGGATGAGCTATTACCATCACTTGGCGTCCGTCGTCCGCCCGTCCGTAGGCAGCTCTCTTTCAAAAATCTTTTCCTCTGAAACCAATACGTCAAATAAAACCAAACTTCAACTGAAACACCACCAGGGTATCTAGTTTCTAATTTGTAATTTTTTATGTCTTAGGTCAAACAACATGGTTGCCGTTACTAAAATATAACATAGGGATAAATTACAGTTTTTGGCAAATAACTCAAAAACCGTTACAGATAGCAAAAATCTGATTGGAATAAAAATGATCAGAATAACAAGATCTACCCATGATGAAATTTTGAAGAAAATCTGATGATCAATCTTAGAGTTATAGCCCCTTTTCCACTAAATTTTCAAAATTTTGACGTTTTTTTTATTTTTTTTTAAAACTTTAATAGATAGAGTTAAAGTTTAATTTAAGTTAACTTCTTGCAGCTTTTAATTTGCAAAAATGTTCAACATGCTATGATCTACCCACATGGAATTTTTTAAGAAAATCCAAGTACCTATCTATGATTTATGGCCCTTTATTGTTCAAATTTTTCGTGATTTTATACTTTTTGTCCTATATTTCCAAAACGCTTTGAGATAAAGGTCAAGTTTAAAATGCAAAAATGTACAGCATGTCAAGGACTACATTTTATTGAACACTGTCAAGTTTTCCAACCTCTTCGAAGATGGCTGCCAGCGGGGAACTTAGTTTACCATTTGACCTAATAGGAAAATTCATACAAGAACTTCCTGAAGACCACCGAATGGATCTGGACCAAACGTTGCCTGAATGATGCTTATGAGGTGCTAACCAGGTGTTGTTACCTTGGTGCCGATCCGTCATCCAACATGGCCACCAGCGGGTATCTTAATTTTAACATTGGACCCTATGGGAAAATACATACAATGAGTTTCTACCTGAGAACCACTGAATGGACTTGAACCAAACTTGGCAAGAATGATAATTATGAGGTGCTTACCAAGTGTAATTACCTTGGTGCATATCCATCATCCAACATGTGCGCTAGAGGGTAACTTAATTTAAACATTGGACCATATGGGAAAATGCATACAAAGAACTTCTTAAGAACCACTGAATGAATTTAACCAAACTTGGCATGAATGATGCTTATGAGTTGCTGACCGAGTGTTGTTACTTTGTTGCCAATCAGTCAGTCATCCAAAATGGCCGCCAACAGGGAACTAAAATTTTAACACTGGGCCCAATGGGAAAATGCATACAAAGAACTTCTTTCTCAGAACCACTGAATTACTTAAAACCATACTTGGAAATAATGATGCTTTGATGTGCTGATAAAGTATTTTTACTTTGGTGGCAATCCGTCGTCTTACATGACGGACAGCATTGAACCATATTGGAAATGCACACACAGATCTTCAAGAGAACTGCTGAATGGATTTAAATCAAAACATGCACGAATGATGCCTGTCGGGTGCTGACCAAGTGTCACCATCTGTGAACTTAATGTAACAAAATATCTTCTGCTAGAGAACTGCTCATTAGATTTAAACAAAACTTTGCAAAAATGATTCTTATGAAAAACTGACAAAGTATTGTTACTTCGTTGCTGATCTATCATCCAACATAGCCGCCAGCGATGAATTGAACCCTAAGGGGAAATGCATACAATGATATAATAGAAAACCACTGAATGGATTCAATTTAAACATTGCAAAAATTAAACTTGTGAGATTTTGAATAAGTTTGCCACTTTGGTGCTGATCCGTCTTCAGACATAGCCACCAGTAACAAAGCTTAGTTTAACATTGCACCCAATGGGAAATGCATAAAAAGATCGTATCCTTTTGAAACTGTTTTAACAATTTCAGTTGAATTTTGATATTATAGTCCTTGTGTGACTCTCTTCAAAGTTGTATGTTAAATAGCTGCCAGCAGGGAACGTAGATTACCATAGGCCCCTTAAGTTTGGAAACTGCATTCAAAAGTCTTCTCTGAGACTGCTTGAACAATTTTAATTAAATCTTATGAACAGGTTCTGATTTTTATGTACATACACCAACAAAGATGGACCATCACTTGGGAATTATAGTGCTGCATAGGACCCAGGTGAGCGATACAGGCTATTTGGAGCCTCTTGTTGTATAAATTATTGCTTTTTTTACCTTTAAGTTTCTTGAAATAACAGCTTTTTTCTCGAACTTTTTAAGACCACTAATATATTGACTTGATTTTGGTATGTGAATGATATGAGTTAATCTTGATTCTTTACAGATCAAAATCTACGTTTTGTTAATTTTCTCCAATTGTAGACGTTGCCCTCTGTTTCTTGGAATAACAGCTTTTATTGACTTGATTTTGGTATGTGAATGATATGAGTTAATCTTGATTCTTTACAGATCAAAATCTACGTTTTGTTAATTTTCTCCATTTTTGTAGACGTTGCCCTCTGGATTTTAGAAATTGATAAATAAAGAAACGTATTTTCAAGACTGCTTGAGATATTTACTTGATATTATATAATTATGGTCCGCTGTTAAGGAAAACATCCAGATTTATCGAACCGAGAAGGATTGTTTCCCTAGGGCTTTTCCCGAGAAAACTTTTTCAAAGTTTGACATATATGCATGGCTTCACGACAACAGACGGTCATAATTATTATTATAATTATTATTATTATATTTCAAATAAATTCATCAATTCAAGAGTTTGAAGCTAGCAAAGGAAACACTTATATATTGTGCAAGTTCTTTTAGGATCAACATGGTTATTTTCCACTATGACGTCAGATATGGGTTGTTGAGCGGAAAACAGTAGGGTCGTTTTTCTCTGTAATGTGATATCGAGATTCTTTACCAAAACATCTGAATTACTTTTAAGTCACATGACTGCTTTTATCCAATCAAATTTTCGCTTGTTATCATCTCGCCCGTCCGTCCGAGTGTTTGTTCGTATGTCCCACCTCAGGTTAAAGTTTGCGTTAAGGTTCATGTCTCAGAAACTACATGTGGCTCATTTATCATTTTTGTCAGTGGATGCTTCTTGGAGAGTGACGTTGCCACAGATGATAATTGGGTCACACTGACCTATATTTTATGCTTCAATGACTAAGGTTGCAGTTTACATTAAGGTTCATATTTGAGAAATTACATGTGGCACATAAATCATCTTTGGTCATTGGATGCGTCTTGCAGAATGATGCAGTTTCAGATGATAATTTGGTCAGCCTATCCTACATTTCTTGCTTCAGTGCCTAAGGTTAAATTTTGCATGAAGGAACATATCTGAGGAACTACATTTGGCACATCAATCATCTTAGGTCAGTGGATGTGTCTTGAAAAGTGATGTTGCTTCAGATGATAATTAGGTCACTCTGGCCTACATTTATATGCTTGAATGACTAAGGTTAAAATTTGCATTTAGGGTTGATACCTGAAAAACTACATTTGGCACATCAATTATATTTGGTCAGTGGATGCGTCTTGAAGAGTGATGCAGCTTTAGGTGATAATTTGGTCACTTTGACCAGCATTTTGCTTCAATGACTCAGGTAGAAGTTTACGTTAAGGTTCATATCTGAGACACTACATGTGTCACATCAATCATCTTTGATCAGTGAATGCATCTCGGAAAGTCTTACAGCTTCAAATGATCATTGGGTCACTTTGACCTACATTTTACACTTGACTGATTTGGATTAGAGTTTCCATTAATGTTCATATCTGAGATACTTAATAGTACACATGAGTGATCTTAATGTCCAGTGGGTGTACCTTCGACATTCATGCATCTTTAGATTATATTTGGGCCCTGTTATGACTATTATTTCTGTACAGCTGGCGAGGGCGATTAGCTGTTGTTTTCGACTGCTCCCACTTCTAGTTTAATAAAAAAAATAATAATGCATATTGAATATAAGATAGAAATTTAATTGGTCAATTAGTATTTATTGTTTTACCTCTTTTCACAGGAAGTCTAGATTCAAAAACTTTCGATGTAACTTTGATGATTACGTTGATAAGGAATTTGACCAAGCTTATTCATCCTGTTCGTGGATTCGATCACCTTCCTTCTTCAGAGGAAATATTTCCATGTGCTGATCTGGCAAGAATAAAATTTTACAGGAACTACCTTGCACACTTGCAAGACAATAAGATAGACAACTTGACCTTCAAAGCAGATTGGGATGAAATATCTGATGTAAGACCTAGTTTGTTCATTTCTTATAGTGAATAACTACCGAAGTTACTGTGAATTTAGTTTCTGCATATGCGTTAAATGTATAAGCTTTAAAATGTAGACTTCATATGGAGGAAATGATTGTATATTCCTATTGAAAAATGGAAAGTTCAAAATTGGAAAATCAAAATCATCTTTTTAATTAAGTTTGGGTTTTTAAGTCATTTTACGGGTGGAGGTCGAATATGACGCTAGTGTTAGTGTATCAGTGGACTTTTTAGGACCCCGCACCGAGATGCGGGTGCCCTATAATTTTCACTTTGTCCGTCTGTCTGTCCGTCTGTCCGTCAACATTTTTTTCCGTCACAGATTTCTTGGCTTCTATGTGGGAATGATTTGAAATTTGGTCTGAAGCTACGAAATGATGAGTTGTATGGTGCAAGCAATTTTCAAGTTTGTCGGGTGCCGACTTCCTGTTTGCCGATACTTTGAATTTTTGCTAAAAACCAAATTTTCCGTCAAAGATTTCTTGGCTTCTACTGAAGGGAACGATTTGAAATTTGGTGTGAAGCTTGGAAATGATGAGTTGTATTGTGTAAGCAATTTTCAAGTTTGTCGGACATCCACTTCCTGTTTACCGATACTTTGAATTTTTACTATAAACCAAATTTTCCGTCATTAATGTACAGTATTTGAACAGATGAGATGAAGGTGATCCGTGGACGGAGGTTTGCTTAAATTGTATAATTACTAGTATTTAATATTTAGCTTGAGCCTTAGTTATCTTCAATGATACTGTAATCCGTTATACGTCATGTAACCGTTGCCGATAAGGTTGGATGTTGCATTGTTTTTACAGAATGAAGTTTTTCGTCTAAGATTTCTCTACCTGTATATGGTAATGATTTGATATTTGATTTGAAGCCTACATATCGTAATTGTTGCCCCTATAAGGTATTTTACTCATCTATTTCATGTGTGCCATTAGTCTTTTTCATTGTCGACATATATTCATTAAAAAAATCCACAGGTATGAATTTGTCAAAAGTTAGCACGTTGTGAGTAGTAAGGCAAATCACCTTTTGGGACCTGTCACTCATCTATTTCTTGTTTGCCAATATCGTGTCTTAAGTTTTGATATCGCGAGTTGTATTATACCACTCAATATCAAGTTGGTTATAAGGGGACGACCATTTGATATTCTGGGGGGGTGCTGGAGGAATTTGGAAATGAATAATTTTGCTTTGGCTTTAATGAAAATAAATGTTCTGCCTGAAGATGGTTTGAAAATAAATAGTTTTGCCAACAACCTACTGAAAATGAATAATTTTGGAAGATTTTTCAAAACTGAAAATATTATGTCTTAAATCACGGTCCGTTTGATTTTCAGGGATGGTCTGGGATTTTTACCAGAGCCAGATTATGTTTTTTACATGTAACAAACAGGACAGTCCTTTGTTTTCGATTTTGGAAGCTTTCTTTTTGTGCAATATCCACATGAATGTTATCCATATAGCGAACATCAGAAGACTTTTAAAAGGCTGTTACAATACTATATGATCCTTTATATGAATGTCTATATGCATATATACAGTTGTATATATTTGTGTTTTGTTAAGACGTACAAGTGAAGTTTATATAAATTTGGAACAGCATGGCATGTTATTTCAATATTTTGGAATTTCACATTGATTGATCCAAGAAGGGGGTAGAGGGATTCCAGAGGTTGGAACCCCCCCCCCNCCCCCCCCATTTTTTTGACAATCATGTATTCTTCAATGAATATTTGGATATTTTACAAAAAAAATACCCCCAAAAATTTTCGCGCCTCGTTCCGCTCGGCGAAATTACCTTTCAATTCTAATTCGAGCCCCTATTTTCAGATTGCCTGGATCTGCACCTGATTTCAGATCTATTATATATTTAATTCAGGTAATTATAATCACAATTCTAAATTTACAGAATGCCATTTTTACCAGAGTTGTCTCCCCTTTTTTAGAAGTTAAATCAATGTATTCACGAGGTGAACAAAAATGTGAATTAATTTTCTTACAATAATTGGCCTGGTGACATATAATTAGATAAAAGAATTTTTCCGCTCTTGCTATATCGATATACCTTCTCCAAAAAAGCACAACTTTTACAAAAACTGACAAATTATGGACAGGCTTGATTTTATAGTCAAAGGAAATTATGTCCTTAGCTAGCTGTCAGTAACTGCGAGCATTTATCTAGACAGTACCGGTGTGTGTTGTCTTCATGTTTTATGTACTTCATTGTAAGGGTACTCGTCTTGATAAGTTGGACTTGTTTCTAGTTTGAATTTTACTGTGTGTCCTTTTGTGTATTTATTTCATAGCCATGCACCACACATAAGGGGGGGTGGATCCAAGAAAACGAGTTTAACCCCACCGCAATTTTTTCGCCTGTCCCAAGTCAGGAATATGTTGGTCATTGGCTTGTCCTTGTCCTCTTATAAAATTTTAGTTTCTTGATATTTGGGTTATTGAATGTGGTTTGTTTCCTTTGATTTATTCATTTTTTTTTACCTTTTTGGGGCCATTTAGGGCTTGCTATATGGTGTGAGGTTCCTCACTGTGTCGAAGACCGTACGATGACCCCTAGATGCTTTGTTTTGGGGTCGTTTTAACCTGGATATGGGATGTTGTCTCCTTTACATTTACCCCATTTCCTTTCTTCTTCATACATACTGTTTCTTTAAAAAAATCATTGCCAGAGGTTGATTTGAGGATTTCAAGTGGTTTTGTTTTTGCTTTATTACTAGTATTATATGAAAGATTTGTACACATAAGGCTCAGTAATATATATATAATAAACATTAAGGCTCTAGTTATACAAGTAACCTCAAAGTTAAATCCACTCAGTAGATGTCCTTTGTACTGGATTTGACCTCCTATTTCCATATGTTTTGGTAATGAGTACTTCTTTCTGACTCATTTTGGATTATGGTTTCCCATATAATTTTGATTTTAATACCGGTACTGCCGATGTTAAAGTTTCAAAAGAAAACTAGAACAAAGTTTCAAAGATAAAGTATCTAATCCCTGCTTCAATTTTAACTGTCTTGCAATATACATACGGAAAAGAATCTGTGTATTTTGTTGGTTTTTTTTTACATAGTATGTCTCATGTCAAATGATGTTGATAAACGTCAAAATGGCCTGACATCATAGTCAATAAAAGGAATGTTTATAAGTATATGATTAAAAAAGGCCAAAATCCATATCACATGGTATCAATCCTTGACCAATATCAGCCATCATGCAAAATGATAAAAACAATCAATGTCTGTTTCTACACATTTTGTCAAAAGAAAATTGAAAATAAATAATTTTGCCTTTGTGATGTTGAAAATAAATATTTTGGTTGCAACAGTCCTGAAAATGAAAATATTTGCTACATGCCAGGCGAAAATAAATAAATTTTCCAAACGAAATACCCCAGCCCCCAACCCCCCCAATCCCCTAAGTACAAATGTATTTTCTCCTTGATAACGGAACATGGGTACTTTATGTGGCGCAGCAGAAGTATTTGATCATGGTTCTGTGTCAAATATTCACTATTAGGTGTCATTTGGATTCGTGCAGACCATGAATGCTTGAAAGTAGTAATAATGTTTACCTAAATAATGCATCGCCGTTGCAGCTTTCAAAACAATATACATATGCCATAGCAAAGATGTACGTAAACACAACGGTACCGTTTGTGGCGTAAGCGTCTGCTGAGCTTTCATTTTTGTACAATTCATTCCTTTGTTTAACATAGAATGGGAAAAGAGGACCTGTTCTGATTGTATGTGGCTCTAACTACTTTCCAGCTTTAACACGCATAGGGTCTGTAAGTCTCGTCATGTGACACCGAGAACTATTTGAAAATGTTTCCCGCTAAAGTATGACGTTGCAGGATTATGACGTTCAGTGTTTTTGCTTAAAACGTCACATGTTTTTGTTAAAAATGCAACTTCCGGGTACAAATCATGTCCCCAGAAGTTTGAAAATTGAACGAGACTTACAGACCCTATTGGAAACTCGATAGTCTTAACTGAATTTTAATACCAGGAAATTAATTAATACAAAATGACACCCTGTTTTTGAAAATAATCGGGGAATGTCACTCCATGTAAAACTTGTCAAAGATCTAAAATATAACTTAAACCATATACAAGTCTGCGCTTTAAGGCAAAAATCGTGTTTATTATAGTCAGCCGCTTTGGGGCGATTCTAAAATCCGGACATAAAGAAAAAAGAATTATTATTGTTATTCGAAAAAAAGAAAAGGGTTTTTGATTTATTAGAACTTATTTTATGAATATATTTGGAGTTTTTTTTCTAGATTTGCCAAAACATAAGCTTTTTTGTCTTGGTGTGTAACGCAGGTTTTGCTGTTTTGACTATTAATTTCGATTCTGTATAGGGTCGTTTCATGTTATTGACAGTTTCGTTTATTGGTCTTCTTGTCTCCGATTATTTATTTGTATTCTTGTGATGCAAAATTTATGCTTATGATGGAGTATTGATGATGTATGCTTTTCCGATTATTTATTTAGATTCCCCTTGATGTAAGATATGATGGCGATGACAAATTTACACATTTCCAAGGAATAAGACAATGCTTCATTTGTCATTTTTATTTCCATTTTAGGCTCTTGGTAGATTAGGTGGGCATTCCATACACCAGGAATGCCAAAACCTGAAGGTCAAAAGTTTTGACCAAGCAAACCAAGATTTAATGCTGGAAATAAAAAGTTCTAAAGATCAGATAAAGGATCTAAAACATGAAATGGAATCTTTGAAAGCATCAAATAGAGAACTGACAAAGGAAGTAGAAATGTTAAAGATTTCCGAAAAGGATCCTATTCCTCATAATATCAGAGGTAAAGCATTAATGTTTTGTGGAATGCGCTTTAAAGAGAAAAATTAAGATACAAATTATAATCAATTTTTGATTGATTGATTGATTGAATAATGTTTAACGTCTACTGAGCAATATTTCAGCTATATCAAGACAAGAGAACAAGTTTGTTATTAAATTATCACTTTTAGGTATAGAAAAGGTCATGGGACGGGAAATTCTGACTGCCACTGGAAAAGTAGGATGAAATCGAAAGGGGCGGGGAATTTAGCCTTGTAGCCAATCACCTACGGACCACTCAAAAAAGAGCTTGCTACAAGGGTTCTTGAATGTGCAGGAAGCGTGGCATTTCTTTAATCAACATTTGAGATAAGACAATGATCATGTAAAAACAAAATGCAGAAGGTATAAAGTATGCAATGATCGCATTGATATTAAAGTAGCAGTTAATTTTTTTTCATAAAATTGAAAATGGCGTTAAAGGAAAGGTGTAGATAAGCATCCTTTGAATGTGTTTAAAAATAAAATTGAATACTAGTGTCACCAATAAAAGTTATGTTTTAAAGATAATTATGTAAAATTGTTGAGTCACTTCCTAAGTCCTCCGTATTTTGGAATTTGGTCAAAAATAGGAGAAAAACGTGTGTTTGTATTTGATAAAGATTAAAACAACGTTGCTAACGTCTGAAAGAACTTTTATATCGATAAATAATGAAGGGATATGGAGAAAATGCACAAGTTTCTACAAATACATGGTAAAATCTAGCAATGGAACAACGCTTTTAAGTTCTTATTATATATTGAAAACAACATGACGCCGTCAACAATGAGCTTTACTTATACCCAAGAGTAAGTTTGAAACGACACCTAGCACTGGTTTGAGTGGAATTTATTATAGGAATAAAAGTAATTTTGGAGGAGTTTATGGATGTGTAAACGCGGCCTTTCACTCACAAACTCTACATAAAGTCCTTCGGACTTTATTTAGTTTGTGAGTGAGTCTTTATTTAGTTTGTGAGTGAGTCGGCCGCGTTTACACATCGATAAACTCCTCCAAAATTACTTTTATTTCTTATAATTCCAATAATTTGAACTTTGAACAATGTTGTCACTGATTTTTACGTCACCATATACTGCACTATTTGACGTCGTAGTGTATTAATGGGCAAGAAAAGTTTATCGAGAAAGAGCTTTTTTGTTGTTCACGACGTTGACCAATAAAATTGGACGTTGCATTAGCAATTGGAATTATTGCTAGATGTCAAACATGGCTCCATCCATGTCTCTTTAACGATGGATGCGGGAAAAGTTGCAAAGTGTTCTTACAATCTCTGTCAACCGTTGCCCAACACAAGGACTAATAAAAGACAATCACAACATTTTAATAACCATAGGGCACTCATCGAGTCAACATTAAGATATCTTGGCATAATAAAATCATGAGGTGTGGGCGCAATATACAGATAGTCAGAATTTCAATTTGAAAATACAAACATAATACGCCAAATTTTGAAAGTATGATAATGCATCTATATGTGAAATTTTCTCAAGAACAAGTAGACCCTAACTGAAATGTATAGAGAGCATACATTTCTTTTGACGGACTCCATACTGTAGGAGAGTGTCAGTTCATTTGTTATTACGAAAAAAAAAGGATTCTTCTGTAATACATGCTTTGTGATTTTTGTATTCGTATTCATCCAAAATGGCCGCCAGCGAGGAAATAGTTTACCATAGGGACCATATGAAAAATGCATTGGAAGATCTCATCTGCAACCAATGAGCCAATTGAGACAAAACTCCGTCAAAATAGTCCTGGGTAGTCCTCTTTTATGTTCGTACATGATCAAAGATGACCACCAGCGGGAAGCATAGCTTAACATAGGGACAATATGGAAAATGCATTTAAAGATATTCTGGTCTGAAACTACCTAGCCAATTGGAACAAAACCAATTGGTCACAAAAATCCTTTCGGGATCTTTCAAAGTCTGTAATTTTTCTGTTCATATCTCATAAAAGGTGGTCATCAGCGTAGAACGTAGTTTAACACAGGACCCATTGGTAATACATTCAAAAATCTTCTCTTGGTCCTACCACACTTTGTGATTTTTATGTTCTTACCTTATCCAGTATGGCCGCACGGACACATTTAACATATGATTCTATGGGAACTGCATTCAAAGACATCCCCCTCTGAAACTGCTATACCAATGGGCTCAAAACTTGGTCACAAAAGTATTTAGATTGTCACTTCTAAAGATGCGCAACATTTCCAATGGGGTTCTTAGTTTAACATATGAACAATATATAATAATCTTCTCCTTTAAAGATAATGAGTCGATGGGAACCAAACTTAGTTATTATAGTTCATTAGTGGTCCCTTTCAAATTTGTGGCTGATCCAAAATGGCCACCAGAGGGAACAAAGTTTCTAATAGGGACCTTTTTGCTTTCAAAGATCTTCTCTGAAACTACTTAGCCAATGGAAACCAACATCAGTTTCTTCCTGGTAAGTGAAAACCAAGTTATCTTCAAACTTTTGTTTACGATAAGCGTTAATAGGCATAGAAAAAAGGAAAATGCATCCAAAATTCTTCTCTAAACCAAAAATGACAAGAATGAAAAAGAAAGGAAATGGGGTAAATGTCAAGGAGACAAACATCCCATATCCAGGCTAAAACGACCCAAAACAAAGCATCTAGGGGTTCTTTTATAATGCTGACTAAGTATTTGCAGCGGGAAAATTAATTCTAACAGTAGATTCTACGGGAAAATTCATACACAGATCTTCTGTAGATCCGCAGAATAGATCTAAAAAAAATGTCATGAATGATTCTTATGAGATGCTTGCCAAATCTTCTAATTTGGCTGCCGACGTAATCAACCAAAAGGAAAATTATTTTTTTTATAATGGACCCTAAGGGAAAATGGATAAAATATGTTCTAGAGAACCACTGAATGGATATGAACCAAACTTGGCATTAATGCTCTTTTGAGGTGCAGATAAGGTGCCGATCCGGCTTTCAACATGGCGGGGAACTTAATTTTCAACATTGGACGCTTTGTGAAAATGCCTACAGAGATATCTTCTAAAGAACTACTGATATGATTTGAACCAAACTTGGCATAAATGATACTTGTGAGGGGCTATTTACCTTGATGCCGAGCTTATTATTTTGACAATGAATCTTACATAAAGATGCATATAAAGATCTTCTCCTACAAATTTGCTTAATGGATTCAAACTAAACATGGCATAAATGATTCTTTTGAGTTGCTGACCAAACCGATCCGTCATTCAAAATGGCCATCAGCGGGAACTTAAATTTTGAAATTGGACAATATGTATCCAAAGTTCTTCTAGATAATGGCTGCTGCGTCCGTCGGAAACTTTTCCTGTAACGAACCTCTAATAAAGAACTGCTGAATGCATTTCAACCTACCATGGCATGACTGATTCTTATGAGGTGATGACCAAGTATTTTGCTTTAGTGCCGGTACGTAATCCAACATGGCTTCCAGCAAGGAAATCAATTTTAGCATTGGCCCCTATTTGACAATGCATAAAAGGATTTTTTAAAGAACCACTAAGTGGATTTAAACCAAACTTTGCTTAAATGATACTTGTGAGATGCTTACCAAGAGTTGTTATTTTGGTACTCATTCGTCATCTTACATTGCCAACAGCAGAAAAATTAATTATATCATATTGGACCCTATGGAAAATGTATGCAAAGATCTTCTAGAGAATGGCTTGAAACCAAACACAGCATGACTGATTCTTTTGGGATGCTTACCAAGTGTTGTTACTTTGGTGACGATCCGTCATCAAACATGGTCGCCAGCCGGGAACTTAATTATTTACCTTTGACCCTATGGGAAAATGCATACAAAGATCTTCTTGTAGAGAACCGCTGAAAGGATTTGAAGCAAATTTGGTATGAATGATACTTATGAGGTGCTTCCAAAGTATTATTACTTTGGTACCGATCCGCCGTCCAAGTTACAGCCGGCGAGGAACTTAATTAAAACACTGATCCCTATGAGAAAATTCATTCAATGCTGGTGCAAATCACTCATACAAAGTGGCCAACAGCGAGTAACATTTTAAACATTAGAAAGAATATATAGGCACATTTCCCTCTAAAACAATTTTGAAAGTTAGAACTTACATTATTCACAATGTAACTTATATGGTCCCCTTCAAAATAGATGTCTTTCACGTCTACACCTTATCCAAATTAGCTACCAAATCGGGAACCTAGCTTAAAATTGGAGTACATTAAAAGATCACCTTAGAACCATCCATCCGGTTAGAAATATATATTTTGGTACAATACCTTATTCCCTATAACATTGTGTCCTGCAGATCCATCCATTATCAAAGATGGCAGGCCATAGGGGAAATAGTTTTAAGTTTGACCATATACACTGTAATATAAATTTTAATTTACATACTGTAAACCAACTTGTTTTTTGAAAAAAAAAGACATTTTAACACAGAAGTTTATTTGACTATATGTAGTGGCAATGGTCAAGATGGGCGATACATACTATTGAGAGCCTCTTGTTGTGATTAGGTCTGTTTCTTAAGAACTACAAGTTGTAGGTCAGTGATTGGGTTTGTAGTGGTTAGTTCATGAAAGCTCGTTATTTGGCTTCAAGGTCACTTTCTGGTGATCATGTTCAGTTTGACTGGCTACAACAAATTCTCACTGACTATGCTTAACCTGAGTTCTCAGTCAGTACAAAGGCTAATGTAGTGATATTTAGTATATAGGTTGGTATTAGTTTGTACATTGCTTTGAGCTTGACCTTAACTTAGATCCTATTTGTAATTTGTTTTTTATGCCCCCGTTAAACGAAGTTTTAGGGGGCATATAGTTTTTGGTCTGTCTGTCTGTTTGCCTGTTTGTCTGTTTGTCCACAAAAAACTTTAACATTGGGTATATCTTTTGAATGGTAAATGATAGGGCTGTCAAATTTTGCATGTGTATCCTTGTGGCAAGACCTTTCAAACGATACCAAAATTTTGGACCTCTTGACCTTGACCTTGACATGTGATGGACTTTTTGAAAAAAATAATAAACTTTAACATTGGTTATATCTTTTGAATGGTAAGTGATATGGCTTTCATATTTTGCATGTGCATTCCTTATGGCAAGACCTTTTAATTGGAACCAGAATAGTTGACCTTGTGACCTTGACCTTGGCCTGTGAACAACTGCATAAAAACTTTAACATTGAGTATATCTTTTGAATGGTAAATGATAGGGCTGTCATATTTTGCATGTGTATTTCTTGGGGTAAGACCTTTCAAACGATACCAAAATTTTGGACCTCATGACCTTGACCTTGACATGTGGTCGACTTTTTGAAAAAAATAATAAACTTTAACATTGGGTATATCTTTTGAATGGTAAGTGATATGGCTTTCATATTTTGCATGTGCATTCCTTGTGGCAAGACCTTTTAATTGGTACCAGAACAGTTGACCTTGTGACCTTGACCTTGGCCTGTGAACAACTGCATAGAAACTTTAACATTGAGCATATCTTTTGAATGGTAAGTGATACTTCTTTCATACTTTACATGTGTATTCCTTGTGGAGAGACCTTTCAGTTGGTACCAGAATATTTGACCTTGTGACCTTGACCTTGGCATGTGACTGTCCGGTAAAATTTCACCATAAAATGAAATTATATTTTGTTTTATTTTATATGTATATAGAAATTAAACTCATTTATGATGAAATATTTCTTGATATCTATAGAATTTTTTTTTTGTAAAAAAGTTTTTTAAATCATTCAGCATATTTTCTTCATTTATTCACTTTCGTTTTTCATGTATCTATATATGTATTATATATATCAAGGATGAGGGATGTTACTAAAAATATCTGTTATTTCATTTCTTCTCTTCTGTGTTTACCTTCACTTTTGGGGAACCAGTATTGATGATCCCTGGTGTAATCAAAGAACTGATAACACTGATAAACAGAACACAATGAGTTGACTATAAATGTTCCAAAAAGGGGGGGTGAAAATTGTTTTCTTAATAATGCTTGGATAATGATTGGAAGGGTTCATTTGGGTGACATCTGTGTTTGCATCCAATTGCAATCCTCATTTGATGTGATTAAACTTTTCTGTTGATACCAGAATTTATTTCTACAAATTATTTTGTCAGAAGGACATTCATTGTTCAAAGTTGCTAAATGTTTTTTCTTTACTTCTACCCGGGGGCATAAGTGTTTCACAAAACACATCTTGTATATCAGGCTTTACACATATTTCCGTTCATGGATTTCCTAATGTTTTGATTTGATTTGCACTGAGGAGACATAAGTTGTCGAAATGCGCATATGCAGAAACTAAATTCAGAGTAACTTTGGTATTTTGTTATTTATTAAAAGTCTTGTGACAAAGCGAAATTTTCAAATTTTCTCAACAGCTACAATTAATAGGTCAGTTGTATATGGTATAAAGCTTCGTCTTTGTAAGTTCATGACAGACTTTCATACGATTTTAGCTTAGACTTCAATTTCATGGTTCAGTGCCCAGCTTAAGTCTGTGTGACTAGGTTTTATACTGAATAACTGCAAGGGGTTGGGCAATGATATTTGGTAAAGGTTGGTATTGGTTAGTACATGACAGGCTTCAATTTGAATTTTGACCTTGGCCTCAACTAATAGTCTAGTGAACACGCTTAAGTTTTTTCTTATTTTACCAGTTTCTCAATAACTGTAATAGTGCATTGAAATTTGGCTTGTAAGTTGACCATGAGTAGTGCATGACTGCCTGCGATATGGCTTTTGATCTTGACCTACACTGTATGGTCTAGTGAACATGGTTATTTTTTTTTATTAGATCTGATTCTCAAGAAGTGTTAAGTGGTAGGGAAATGATATTTGTTATGTAAGTTGATTATAACATAACTGTCTCAAACATGGCTTTTGACCCTAACCTCAATTTCATGGTCTAAACAATATGTTATGTTTATGTGATTGGATCTTATTCTAGGAAATGGTAGAAAGATAGTTAATGATAAATTAGTTTCACCTGAATTTTATGCGGTCGGTCCAGCCGTACATGTATAGGCAAACTTCGCCTTAAGCCACTATCCCTACGTCCGAGCCTAATACAATAAGTTTCGGGTTAGTAAAAATTGGAAGTTACTAGCCCGGTGGGCTAGTTAAAATTGTACCTTATTAACAAAGAATCGTCTATAAGGGCTAGTGAAATTGAGTTCGGGCTAGTACAACAAGGGACCGTACTAGCCACTTAGGGCTGGTGAATGAAAAACGTTTTTTGGCCCAGACTGTATAAGGGTCTATACTCGTATTGGGCCCATGTTGTTCATCTGTGTGTGTGTCCCCGATTTCTTTTCTGTCTGTTTTTGTGATGTCTTGTCTTTTTTAGTACGTGTTTCCGATGATGTCATTGTCCTTAGATTATTATTTTTTGGGTGGTTCCTTCAAAATCACCTATGGGTGCATTTTACAAATTAAAATTGTGATGTATGCCATAATGTATAAACGCCAAAATATTTGTGAAACCAGATTTCTACTCGGTGATCGTTTTGAACGACAACTATGATCAATTACAAGTGATAATGACACACCCATTTGCAATGATTTCTTGAACTGTCAACATCCAGGGTAAGACATTGGTTTGACAATTCTTTCACGGGCTATTGTTCCCTGGCAGTTCCGTCAAAAATAACAACAAAATTATGTTTCTTTTGGGCACTCAAAACAATGAAGGATAAACAGGGTAATCTGTGTTTAGCGAACAGTTCTCACTTTATACTGTGGAAGTACTTTTATTCGTGGAAATCAATTTTCATGTTTTTTAGAAATATCACTATTTCTTGAGTACTTAAATTCTTAGTTTCGAATTCGATTCATTAAAACTCAACGGAAAAAAGTGCAGTCGTTGAGAGCTTAATTTCATGGTTTAAGCGAACCACGAAATCCACGAAAATTTGAACCCAATGCACAATAGTACTTTCACAGTATATTACATCATATACTATGATGCCAAAGTTTATTCTTCTTATGAGTAGAATTGTAACTTGAAATACTTTTATCTGTGTTTACTTGATTTCGTATTCATTTGACATTTTTTGTCAGTTTGAAGGTAATAATTGGCGACTTGCTTTATAGGACTTTATTCTCTTTTGTATACTAGCATTGATAGCTCATATTTATATTTTTGTTAGAAATACCATTCATCGCAGTTCATCATTATTTTCATATCCTGAGCTTTTTGTCAAAATTAAAAATGTTGGAGAAACGTGAATAAAAGTTCTTGGTCAAACGAAAACTGTTAAGCATAATTTTTCTCATAAAATATTTTTTTTTATTTAAATCAATAAATCACTCAATGAATTAAACAACGGTGGTTGTTTTGAAAATAATATACCTTCCTGCAATAAAAAATTGAAGGTCTTAAATAGTCCTTAGCTAGATTGCATTGCATGACACTAAATGAGTGGACGGTTGAATTAAACAAACTGCATTCCTAAGGATTAATTTTAAGGATGTTCGCTGGTCATGTTTATGTATTTCTGTCAGATTTTCTCTGTTTTTAGGCATTAGAAAACTTAATATTTTTTTGCCCGGTGACCCCTATTTTTCCCTTAACTTCAATTTATACATCTCCTTGAGCATTCTGACAAAAAATCATTCAATTGGTGACATTTTGTCACATTCATACATTCATTATTTGATAAATAATGAACATGTCGAATCTTTGATAAATGCAGAGGAGTTCAGTTTCCCGCCATTTTTTGAAACACTGGAATGTCAAAAATTACAGCAATATTTTTTTTTTTTGCTTAAATTACTGCTTTTAAACTTTCTTACAAAAAAAATCACATTTATTTGAAATCCAAATTACTTTAATATTCACCAGCTAACATCCTTTTGAATTAAATAACAGCCACTGTAAGACTCTAAAACGACCGGAAGTTAAATTTGAAATTTAAATTTTAGTTTTTCTGCTAAATTAATTTGAACAAAAGTTACATTTATGATTAATTAATTTTCTATGTACACGTTATTCATAACTAATTTCAATTATGTAAAAACATAAATTATTTCCACACGTACATCTTTTTACTGAAATTATATACGAGTAAATGCATTCATATATACTAGGAATTTAAGATTATTAAATTGAAAAGTAATTAACCATTTAAAAGTAATTGTGAAGCAGTTAGCCATTACATTACTATATCATGTTATTATCCACACACTTTCAAATAAAATTTGCACGTTAAAGAACCCTTGTAGCAAGCTCTTTTTGGGGTGGTCCGTAGGTGATCGGCTACAAGGCTAAATTCCCCGCCCTTGACGATTTCACCCTACTTTTCCAGTGGCAGTCAGATGTTCCCGTCCCATGGCCATTTCCATACCCCCAAAGTGATTATTTACTTACAAACTTGTTCTCGTCTCGATATAGCTAAAATATTGCTGAGTAGACGTTAAACAATATTCAATCAATCAATCAATCAATCAAATAAAATTTCGGTTTATTGTTCGTTCGCTCGCAACAGTTTTTTGTGACGCAACCTCCTGCAAACAAGAGGGCCAAAGATGTTGACACGATATGTTGTTGTATAGTTGTTGCTAATAATCTGTAGACGCGCAATTAACTTTCGTTTTTTTTTTACTTTTATCTTGGAGAAAACAAGAGCCCAGAAGATGTAGATTTTGCCAAACAATGGCAAACAACGGCATCAGAATACCGAAGGAACAAAGCACAAGATTACACAATTCAAAGTCCAGAGACAAGGCAAAAGCAAGAACACCAGAAGACGAAAGACCAAAGACACCACATGCCCACAAAAAACACGAACATTACATATACAACACAAAAAACTAAAACACTAACAGTGTGAACTCTAAAAAAAAATGACCCAATTACATAGATTTTCACATATGTGGCATGCGTGGAAGATCCTTCCTATATTTTTTGAATTGTTGATGTAATTTCGTTGTAAAATTGTTGCATATAGTCGGTATGTGAAATACGCCTGAGGACATTGTGAGCTATAACTATCACTTGGCTTCCGTCGGTGTCGGTGTCGACAGCGTAAACATTCTCTCAGAAACCACGGGGCCAAATAAAACCAAACTTGACAAACATAGTCATTGGCATGAGTTGATGAAAATTTGTAATTCTGGGGCTATTTAAATTCAAGATGGCCACTAAGGTAAGTCGGCACAATTGAAGAACCAATCATACTTGCCCAAAATCTGTGATAAAATGTATGGGTCCCCATGTTTGCTTTTTCTAGAATTAATATTAAAGTTTGCCCATTTTTAGCCACTTTTCACCTAAGTTTACATGGAATACAAAGAGAAAATTCGTAAAGACAATTTTTAGCTTAATAAAAAATGAACTTTTTATCCATGAGGATTTGATGTATTTTTGTGAACAGAAAGTTTATAATGAAATTTATTGGTTACAATAAATAATGAATATGTCACCATGCTTTTAACGGAAATATTTTACACATACAGTTTCCAGATTACATATTTTTTACGGGGAAAGGGAGTTAATTTGCGGCAAAGTAAACGAAATATGACGTTTGACATCTGACATTCAATTATGACGTCAAAAAGGAAAAGCCGCCAAATTACTGTTCCGGCCCTAAAATCAAACCTACCCCGTATCCGACTCTTTATTTTTCTAATGCATGATCAAATTGCACAGCGCAACAGTTTCTCTCTACCTCACTTAAATAGCAAATACTTTCGAAAAACCTTCAGTTAGTTACAATTACAGTTACTGGGATTTCGAAATGTAATTAATCAAATGACAATTACTTTGCGAATGTAATTAATCAAATTACAAATTACATTCAGTCTTTTAATTCAGATACAAGAAATGCATGTGTATGCAATGAGAATAGCCATCTTAACACTTTGTTTCTTAAGATATTCCTCTATTTCATTTGACACAATTCTAAGGAGACATGTCTTTGTTCTTGATTGGTTCGATGGAATGAAGCTGAAAAAGTTGTAAGTTTTTGATATGAAGATTTAGTGTGTAAACTACTTAATGAAGTTCAGTGAGTAATTATTTATATCTTCATGTCCATGTACATTGCCTTGGGGTAAATTAATTATGACCCTAAATAATTATAAACACGTGTTATGAATGTGCCATTTGGCATTGTCAAAACAAAGGATGAGAAGCCATCAATTATATTACTCCAGGTCTTTCACCATGTCTATAATTTAGATTTGTGCTGTTTTTTTTTTTAAATTGATTGGCATACAATAAAAATCTTTTTATTTTATTTTTTTTTATTAACTGATGACTTAAAATACAGTGTGATTTGCCCATTTAATATAGCCGGAAGTATTTATACAGGGCAAATGCCCTGTATAGAAATTTATACAGGGCAGATGCCCTGTATTAAAATTAATACAGGGCAAATGCCCTGTATAAATGAATCGGCCATATTGGTTTAGCTACACTCTGTTTTTTGTGTCTTTCTTGCATATGTTAACTTTTTTTCCTTTTGTCTATTGATTTTAATTACTGAGAGTGAGAATAAAAAATAAACACAGCACAACCCAGAAGATTTCCTTTGATAACATTTCAAATATTAACACTGTGCTATACAGTTATATAGTACTTGTCAGCAGAAAAATAGTACTCGTCAGCCGCATCCCGTTTCAGCTTGTATGACTGATACCACACCAGATCAATGCGATTTGTAAACAACATGATAGTGCAATATTTTTTCTACTACAAGTTGAAAATTCAATATCATGAAATCTTTTTTATATTGCCTTGACTCTGTAATATCGAAATTTGCATCCTGTAATTAAGATTGGTAAAGGTAATGCCTGAAATTTTAAGTCATCAGTTAATAAAGGTGTAATAAAATGGGTATTTTCATATTAATCCTGTATAATGTCCTCGTACAGTCGTATTGGGTTTCGATCACCTGTATTGGCCCTCGGCTGCGCAACCCAATACGACTGTACTTGGACATTATACAGGATTAATATGAAAATAGCCATTTAATAACACTATAATAATAAATAAGGCAGCGATTCAAATTTCATTTCATGCAAGATTCGCATGAATATATAAAGCAGAAATATGAAATCTACATAAACACATGCAGCCCTGATCTAGGCAAAGAGAAAAGAAGCAAATAAAAAATAAAAACATTTTCTTAATGTACCAGCTTTCTCTAATTTTTATACCCCGCCACACTTAGTGGCGAGGTATTATGTGATACCCTCAGTCGTAAGTCCGTCCGCCCGTCCGTCCGTCTGTCCGTCCCCCGAAGGTTTCCGACCGATAACTTGAGAACGAAATAAAATAAGGTCTTCAATCTTCGTATGTAACTTGTTTAATACAAAACTCGGGTCAAGTTCGATTTTGGGTTCAGAGTTCCAAGGGGTTCTGGAGTTATGCCCCCTTGAAGCTTTAAAATTTTGCGAATTTTAGAGTTTCCAACTGATAACTTGTGAATGAAATAATAAATGGTCTTCAAACTTGATATGTAACTTGTTTGCCACAAAGCTCAGACCAAGTTCGAATTTGGGTTCAGAGGTCCAAGGGGATCTGGAGTTATGCCCATTGAAACTTTGAAATTTGCAAATTTTAGGGTTTCCAACTGATAACTTGTGAATGGAATAACATACTAGTACTGTCTTCTTATTTTGTATGTAAGTTGTTTACCATAAAACACAGGTCAAATATAATTTTAGGTTCAGAAGAAAACAGAATCTGCAGTTATGCCTCTTTAAACTTTGAAATTTTGTGAAACGTGGCGGGGTATTATGTAATACACCATTACTTTTTTCCAGGGATTTCTGAGGCCAGTGAAAGAAAATAGATAAAAGTAATTAAAAATAATTTAAAAGTAATTGATAATGACATACTTTTTGTCTTGCCCGCGACGAAAAGTCGCGAAAGCGAGACTTGGGAATAGCGTTTCCGGCAGCGTCGACGTCAACAATTGTAAACTTTTGTGAATTAACAAGCCTATATCAGTTGTAGATCAACAGTATTCGATGTGCAGTTGTATTGGTATGGGTAAAACTTAAATCCCTACTTAGTTTATGGCCCTGGCTCCTTAGTCCGCGTGATTGATAATTTTAAGTTTTACGCAAGCAGTTTGTACAGCTTACACCAGTAGTCCTCGGCAATTGATATTTGACATGCAGTTGCGACTTGGGGAGTACATACCGATTCCACGCCCAGATGATGGCTCTGTCCCTAAGTCACGCATGAACGATCACTTCAAGTTTTTAGCAAGCAGTTTGTACAGCCTGTACCAGAAGTCCTAGGCACTTGATTGCGTCTTTGGGAGTACAAACAGGTTCCACGCCCATATGGGTGTCCTGGCCCCTTAGTCACGCATGAACGATCACATTAAGTTTTTAGCAAGCAGTCTGCACAGCCTGTACCAGTAGTCCTAGGCACTTGATATTTGACATGCAAGTTCATATTGAGGGGTACATTTTGTACATACCGATGTCATGCCCAGATGTTGATCCTGGCCCCTTAGTCACTCATGAACGATCACTAACTTTTAAGCAGGCCGTTTATACAGCCTGTACCAGCAGTCCAAGGCACCTAATATTTGACATATAGTTGCGTCATGAGGAGCACATACCGATTCCACGCCCAGACGTTGTCCTCGGGCCCCTCAGTCACGCATTTGAGATCACTTTGAGTTTGTTGCAAGCAGTTTGTACAGCCTGTACAAGACATCATATCCACTTAATATTTAACATGCATTTGCGTCTTGAGTAGTACATACCGATTCCATGCCGAAATGGTGACTCTGGTCCCTTAGTCACGCATGAACGATCACTTTAGTTTTTAGACCGCAGTTTGGTCCGCTTATACCAGTAGTCCTAGCCACTTGATATTTTACATGTAGTTGCTTCTGAGGAGAACAAACCGATTTCGCGCCAAGATGACGGCCCTGGCCCCTCAGTAGTGCATGAGTGATCACAACATTTTTTCAGAATTGTTAACACAGATAAAGAATTATATTTCATTTTTATCTCTTCTACAGTAGATCGATGTACAAATTTAAGCGATGCAAGGAGCGGGTTCGACATATTGTGTGTCCACAGTTTATTCAAAAAGTAATTAATTAAGTTACAATTACATGTAATTGAAAATGTGTCAATTACAAAGTACCTTCATTTACATCAAAAATTGTAATTAATTACTCTCGATTATAATTTCAATATACAATTACCCCATCCCTGATGAAATAATCATCCTCTACCAATTGTGTGATTTGATTGCCAATCATTAATCCAAGATGGCTCAAATCGAAGAAAGATAACTCGACTCCTTTTGTTACTACATTTGTATAACTTTTACTATATATCAGATAGTTCCAGTTTTGAACATCAACACACTTCATCTTAAAAATTAATACAATAATGATATTTAAAAAGGAGATAAGAGGGGTAATAAACTAAATTTGAAGACGTATAAATTTTCTAAAAGTCTTTTTCAAAGTTCTCAAATGATAAAAACTTCACAGGATGATAGAGTCAAAACTTTTCAAACATGTTAAAAGGGAACCCTGCAAAATGTGTTTTTGAATGTTGGTCTGAAACGGGTTATAATTGATAGTCGAAACCAAACCATTAACTTAAATTTTAGAAAATAAAGTGTTCTGTTACATGTTTTCGACGATTACAGCAGTATGTATAAACTATATTATATGGGGAACCCTGCCCAATTTTTTAAAGGGAGGCTTGGAATGATTTGATGTTATCAGTATGTATTACCTAGATTATATGGGAAATTCCTGCTCAATGCTTAAAATGATGGTCTGTTATGGGTTGTAATAGATAATGGAGCTCAAGGTTAACATGGAAACCAAACAAGAAAACTGATATTATAGAAAAGGGAACTTTTTTTTTGTATTCTACTATATATTTTATTTACAATTGTTTGTAAAAACTAAACCCCAAGGGCGGGTCCAATTTTTTTTATTTCAGCAGTATGTACCTCTGCCCAAACTTTTATGGAATAGTGGTTTGAAATAAATTTTCAATCTGAACTATGTTGGCAAAAATAATGTCCCTAAAGGAGAAAACCTAAAAAAAATTTAATTTCTTAAATTTTAGTCCGATTTTGATGCAGATTTTTGCAACGAAGAGCATACAAATTTTTTTGATAACTCTTATCGTTTCCGAGCGCTTAGGGGCAAATGTGGCACTTTTGTGCAAAGTACCTGATATTTATACCCCCGCTACATAGTAGTGGGGGTATACTAGTTTACTTCCGTTCGTACGTCCGTTCGTCCGTCCGTAACAACACTTTTCTCAGCAACTACTTTACAGAATGAAATCATTTTTGGCGAAAGCTTTCTCATGATGGTCCGATGTGTATATACAGATTTCAAGGTTACCGCAGTACTTCCAGTTTGCCGAGACTTCATTGTATTTCTTTTTCTTGTTGTACAGTATATGGAATTTTTCGTCACAATTTTTTTCTGAAACTGTAAGAGGGATTCAATTGTTGTTATGCACAGAGCTTCCTTATGGTCTTTATAACGTGCACACTAACATGGTATCTATTAATGAAATGTCAATATATCGAACATTTAACAAACCAATGTTATTTTTGTAGATCAAATAAGGAAGCAGATAGAATCGTGGAAGATACAAGACGAAAAGTTCGTACTGACTAGAGCTGCTACATATACATTAAAATCTGTCCAGAAAAACAATTGTGTGATTGTGACTGGAAATTCCGGTATAGGAAAGACGTTTCTAGTGAGACATGTTGCTTTAATTATGAAAGAGGAAGGTTATACAGTTATACCCACCGTTTCACCTAAAGAGATAAGGAAATACACCATACCAGGAAGTAAAACTTTATTTGTTATAGATGACATATGTGGACACTATTCTCTCAATCACAAGTATTTAGATAAATGGAAAGTTATGTTGCCAGATATTACACTACTATTGGATAATGATGATTGTAAAATTATTGCTACTTGTAGATTACAAGTTTTTAAAGATGAGAGATTTAAAGATTTGTCACTCCTCACAGCAAATGAATGCAATCTTAGCTCGGAAAATTTATGTCTTACTTCAGAGGAAAAATCTAGTCTAGCCAAGACATATTTTCTCGATCAGGCTAGTAAAGTTTGTAAAATATCTGATCAGTATGAATTCTTTCCTCTGCTCTGTAGTTTGTATGACAAAGATAAATTTGGTGATCTGAGTCTTTTTTTCTCTAAACCATTTGAATGTTATAAGCAAGAATTTGACCACCTTTTGAATGAGGGTGATGAAGGTAGATATAAGTATTGTGTATTGGCTCTGGTTGTAATGTTTAACAACAAACTAAGTGAAGACCATCTTTCTGTTGACTATAAAAAGGTCATAAAGAATACACTTGATCATTGTAAATTAAACAGAGGTACATCTTTAGAATGTCTGAAAGAGGCTCTATATATGTTAGAGGGTACATTTGTTGTCAAAGAGGGTAATTGTTATAAAACTTTACATGATAAACTTTTTGATTTCTTAGCCAAATATTTCGGAGATAAAATGTTAAGATGTATTATTGATAATGCTACAAGTGAGTTTATAAATGAGAGAATTTTCTGGAAAACAACAAATAACGCAGAAACTAATTTTGAATTTGAAATATATTTACCAGAAAATTGTTTGGAATTGTACATTAAAAGGCTTGTAAGTGACTGGTCGGATGGAAAAGTTATATATCTGTTTTGTAGTGAAAACATTAAATCGCCAACATTTATTGTAAAGTTACTTGATCATATAAAACAACATGATAAATCCTTCCAAATAGAATTAGCCAGCATAAAAGTGGACAATATCTATCATGATACTACTTTAATGGCATCCTGTTTTGTTGGTGATGTTAATCTGACACAGTGGATATTAGACAACACTGTTAAAAATGATATATCATCAGCATTCTCTGGTTGTGATAGTATTGTTAATCAGTGTAGGGATGATGGTTCGTCACCTGTTTTTATAGCTTGTGAATATGGCCATCTTGCTATACTGGATATATTGATAAAATGTAAAGGTGATATAAACAAGTGTTTGCAAAATGGTGCATCACCTGTTTATATTGCCTGTCAGGCAGGTCATCTCTCCATATTGAATAGACTAATAGAATGTAACGCTGACATAAACAGGTGTAGGGAGAGTGGTGAATCACCTGTTTTTGCAGCTTGCTACTACGGTCATTAAAATGTATTGGAAAGATTGATAGAATGCAAAGCTGATATAAACAAACGTCTGAGTAATGGTGTATCGCCAGTTTATCACGCTTGCCAGGAAGGTCATATCTCTATATTGAATAGACTGATCGAAGGTAAAGCTGATATTAACATGTGTCATAAAGATGGTACATCACCTGCTTGGGTAGCATGCCAGAATGGTCATCTTTCTATTTTGGATCGATTGTTAGAGTGCAAAGCTGATATAAACAAGTGCAAGAAAGATGGTTCGTCACCTCTTCACATAGCTTGTTTAAGAGGTCATGTAAATATATTGTCTAGGTTGATCAATTGTCAAGCTGAAGTAAACAAATGTAGGAATATCGGTACATCGCTTGTTCACATAGCATGTATGAGAGGTCATGTAAATATATTAGATAAATTGATAGAATGGAAAGCTGATATAAACAAGTGTGATAATCATGGCGCATCACCTGTTTATAAAGCTTGTTACACTGGTCATCTACCTATATTGGATAGACTGATTGAGTGTAATGCTGATATAAACAAGTGTAAAAACAACGGTGCATCACCTGCTTATATAGCTTGTCAGGAAGGTCATCTTTCTTTATTAGATAGATTGATAGAAAATAAAGCTGATATAAACAAGTGTAATAACAATGGTGCATCACCTGCTTACATTGCTTGTCAAGAAGGTCATCTTTCTATATTAGATAGATTGATTAAATGTAAAATTGATATAAACATGAATGATATTAATGGCGCATCCCTTGTTTTCATAGCTTGTAAGAACGGGCATGTAAATATTTTAAACAGATTATTAGAAAGTAAAGCAGATGTTAACAAGTGTAAGAAGGATGGTAATTCACCTTTACATACTGCCTGTTATAACAATAACATTGAAATTGTACTTGTATTACTTGATTTTAATGAGAAAAACGAAGTGTCTATTGATTTATCTGATAACTCTGGACGTACACCATTGTATTGGGCATGTGCAAGAGGAAATGTGCAAATTGTTACACCATTATTACAACATGGTGCCAATCCACATCAATGTAATAAAGAAGGTAAATCACCATTACAAGTAGCAGAAGACAAAGGCCATGTTGATGTTGTAACTGCCATTAAAGAATTTCAACCTGCCCCTTGTTAACTTTACATTTACAATGTTTCAGCCCAGTTGCCTGCTTCATCTCTTCGTGATCAATAATACAATATAAAATGTTTTCTTCAATTTTAATTTTTTAATTGGACCCTTAATGAAATCTAATAGGTGAGCGATATAAGCCAATAACAGCCTTTGTTTTTTATTTAGTGAATTGAATTCAGAATTTAACATGGATTCTTTGTAAGGACCAAATTAACTTAGAAATGACATGTCACAGATTTAGCTGATGTTTATTTTACATGTTGAAATTAACCCAGGGATGGCAAAACTTATGTGTGTTTCTTAATATTGACCTCCATTGCTATGGTAATCATGACTGCCATTTTGGACCATTTCAAAACCTTTCTATCAAATCCGTTTTTTTTTCAAGGAAAATAGATAAATTTCATATATTACTTTTTATGAGGTACATTTGAACCTTTATTGGCCATCTCCAAAACAATTTAAGCACTTTACATACTATGAAGTCAAAACGATGCTATCGAAAATGTCAAGAAATTGCATGATCAAAATTTTTGTCACCTCAAATTTTCGACAAAATTATGTTTTTTTGGTATCTTTTCACGGTCATTTTTCAGGAGGGGCACCAATGGTGTATACATAATAGTAAAATTGTCATAAATGGCTTGGTTAGTTATTCAAGTAAATGTAAAAATCTCCGTGGTGTAAGAATAAGTGTCTTAGAAATTCAATGTTAAAGTTGAATTAAGATGGTAACAGCAAAATTCGCCATTTCCATGAAAATTTTAAACTATAATTACCACTTACCTGACCCTAGATATCAATACTGTTCATGCTATACACCTGAAAATATTAGTTGAACACTTGCAAAAATCGATTTTTAATTGATCCTTTTCAAAAGCTAAATTTTCAGTTGACCTTGACAATAAAACCCTTGACCTCGAAATTGTTTCAAGGTTATATTTAGTTTTAAGAATGTCTAAACTAATTTGATATAACCTCCTACAAACACTTATCTTACAGGTATACAGTATTCTACAAAAAATGTACTTTTTGCCCTGTTTCCGTGGTAACTAACTTTATCATTAGTTTTCTAAAAACACTTATTCTTACCCAACAGAGATTTATATATATTTTGATTACTAACTACCTCTATGAGACAATAATCCTATCAAATATATACAGTTGGTGCCATTTCTGAAAATTGAGGCTGAAAAGTGACCAATTGGCATTATCTTGTCGAACATGTGCATTGGAAATATGCCAATTTTTAAAATCTTTGTTGGCCACGTTCTGAATGCACATTTAGGTACATTTTTAAAACTGTTTAATAATTCGTAAAATACATTTCATACAAAATTATACCTGATATGGAATGATCTTCCATGAAATATTTGGGTTTGAAAAATGCCTTCATTTAGGGTTTTGAAATACCCAGAAATGGACTTCAACGGAGGTCAATAATAATAAATAAGCATTATTTTTGTGATCAATAGGTCAACAACATTCTATACAATGAGTATCAGCAAAATCACTGACTTCCCTTTCTCAGCCTATATTAAAATTGTTTGGTTCTTACAGAAAATCCATGTTAAGGTGGCTCACTCGTCACATTTTTACGGACCCACTTTTTATTTCATGAATGTCTTGTATAGATCAAATTAAGACACCTGACAAGTTTTCATAAAATTCTTGATATAACTTCCCAGCTTTTTGACAAAATATAGTCCTAATGTTAAATCTAGGGAAAATCCAAAGAAACCTATTTCCCGCCAAATTTTTATTGTCGTCTATCTCTGTTAAAAGCACACGGACCTATATATTTCTTTTTACAATTTCATTAAGTCTACAATGATTAATCAATTTAAATATGTTTCGAGAAATCCTTGATAAAAACAACATCAAGAGTGACCCCCTTAAAGAGATCATTTCTGGATGATGTGTCATATAAAAGTGCGCTGGTCCTTAACCTCTTACTAAGGTCAGACTATTACTTTTTTAATTGTTACTTGGGTATAACATTTTAATCGTGGTTATTTGGTGTATGGAAAGTTCTCTTTAAAGCAATATTTATCGTGTATGAGGAAAGGGAAACAATGGAAACGTGTTTTCGATTAGAGACACAATAATAAAATAAATCCATCAACCACCCAAATTAAATGTTCAAGGTAGACTGGTTTTTTCTCTTGTTTTTCTACTTTTGTGGGGGTTGGGGTAGGGGATTGGGAATTGTTCAGGCCTTGCAACTTAGTCAGTTTAAAAGACATGTCAATAGATATGGTAGCTTTTCGTGAAAGACGACATCCACCATATTTAACATTTGATTTTTCCGAAGTTGATAGACTAAATAATTCCTTTAAGGGAGTTTGAGCTTCAGATTTTCAGAAGCATTCGATTTCCCCGATTTTTATCCGTGCAAATAATGTTAAATATTTTTTCACATGAATCATATTTTCTTGGTCATAAGTCACTTTAAATGCAAAAATGGTAAATGTACAAAATTTTATCAACCTCCAATTATATCTTCATATACTAGTATTTTAGGCATATAAGCAGCTAATGGAAGATGAGGGAAAGCTCAATAGAGAGTTATATCCAGTCAAAACTTTAACGTCTTGTATCCCAAAAATTTTTACATGGATTTTCAAAGTTTTTTCCTGAGGTTGTTCTATTAGCAAAGATTTTCAAAATAAAAGGTCCGAATTTTCATTCTAATTACATTTTTTTTCTGACACTCATCCTCCCTTTATGAAGCAATGTTTAAAGCATATCCCATATTTGTGTCTGGTCTATTTGTATTTTAAACATAACAGAATATTGTTATAATTACTAATAAGAACTCAGTGTGAAAGCTGACATATCTTGCATCTTGTATCATGCAATATTTTGTTACTTTAGTGTTGTATTATAATATAAAAAGTAATAACTTAATGTTGATGTATGTGTTTTGAAAAGAAATGACTTTGACGTTGCATCATGATATGACGTATAATACATAATTATATATAATTTCTTATAAAATGGAGTTTCTTTTTTAAATAAAGCATATCTGCATCTTAAACTGAAGCAGTGTCTGTTATAAAGATAAAATTAATAACTAAATACCGAAGTTAATGTGAATTTAATTTCTGTATATGCGCATTTCGACAATTAATGTCTCTTCAGAGCAGATAAAATCAATCATTTGGAAGACCATAAACTCAAAGATGTTTAAAAACTGACAGGAAACAAATTACCAATATGATCTAAATGTAAAGCCAAAATCAGCCAAGGACAGAGCTTTGAATGAGGGATATACTCCTTAGTTTTCAACAAAATCTACAAAATTAAAATAACAAATGATGAATTTTCCTACAAATAATCATTACAATTGATAAGATATTAAATGGTTGGATTTCTGATCATTTTTTTTCATATGTCTGTGGTGTCACAAATAAACGTCTGTCCAGATAGGGTCTGTAAGTCTCGTTCAATTTTGAAACTTCCGTGTACATTTTTGTACCCGGAGGTTGCATCTACACGACAATATATGAGGTACCAAACAAAAAAATGAACGTCATAATTCAAAAACGTCATGTTTTGGCGGGAGACGTTTTCGAATTTCAATTTTATCGTGAGATCTCGGTGTCACATGACGAGACTTATAGACCCTAATCTCTCAGGGCTCCTGATAAAAACGGTGTATAAGAGAATAGAGAATTGTGTTCATTTACACAGATACAAATCTACGGCGTGCTCACTTCCTGTTTGAATAACAAAATACCGAAGTTACTGTAAATTTAGTTCCTGCATATGGCCCTTGCGACAACTTATGTCTCATCAGTGCAGATAAAATCTAAACATTTTGAAGACTATCAAGTCAAAGATGTCTAAAAAAAATTGTAGAGAACAAATAACCAAACATGATCCAAATGGAAAGCCAATCAGCTAAGGACAGAGCTTTGAATGAGGGAGATACTCCTTAGTTTTCAACGCATTGTACAAAAATTTAGATACTGCATGTTTCAAATAGAATCAGCTTTCGGTTCAGCTACTGGACTGATGAATACCACGTGGGACTTACAGTCCACCAGCAGTATCATCGACCCAGTTGTAGCATATAATAAAATACCGAAGTTACTGTAAATTAAGTTTCTGCATACGGCCATTTCGACAACCTGTCTCATCATTGCAGATAAAATCTTAATATTTGAAAGACAATAAGCTTAAAGATGTTTGTCGTAAACATTATACAGAAGTACTCCAAAAAGAAATTACCAGTTCAAATACTTTTCAATTAATCCAATTAACGGAGAATGAAATTACAAAAATACATTTTCTAACAGCTACATCTTTACAGGCTAAACCTGATAGTAAAACAGTTTCAACAATGTACTGGGTCCTAAACTCCACAAAACACCATATTTTGTCATCTAGCCACTGTTCTACTACTAAAGTTTCTTTTATACTCACTAATACTTTGACTGCTATTGAAAATAGTAATGGTGCATTACATGATACCCCGCCACGTTCCACAAAATTTCAAAGTTTTAAGGAGCATAACTCCAGAACCCCTTGGACGTCTGAACCAAAAATCATACTTGGCCTGAGTTTTGTGGTATACAAGTTACATACCAAGTTTGAAGACCTTATGTTATTTCGTTCACAAGTTATCAGTCGGAAACCCTAAAATTCGCAAAATTTCAAAGTTTCAAGGGGCATAACTCAAAAACCCTTTGGACCTCTGAACCCGAAATCGAACTTGGCCTGAGTTTTGTGGTATACAAGTTACATAACAAGTTTGAAGACAATACATTATTTCATTCACAAGTTATCAGTCGGAAACCCTAAAATTCGCAAAATTTCAAAGTTTCAAGGGGCATAACTCCAGAACCCCTTAGACCTCTGAACCCAAAATCGAACTTGGCCTGAGTTTGGTAGTAAAAAAGTTACATACCAAGTTTGAAGACCTTATGTTATTTCGTTCACAAGTTATCAGTCGGAAACCTTCGGGGGACGGACGGACGGACGGACGGACAGACGGACACACGACTTGGGGTATCACATAATACCTCGCCACTACGTGTGGCGGGGTATAAAAACCTGGTTAGAAATTTCTGTAACAAAGTATATGAAAACAGTGGTATCAATCATTTTTGGACTGTAAAAAATTCATTGGGAGTTCTCGATAAATTGAATGCTTATAATGCCCCTTTTGAATCCATTGAAAGTTTTGATTTCTCTACCCTCTATACTACCTTACCACATAATCTTATAAAGGAAAAATTCAGACGTCTTATTCAATGGGCATTCAAAAAAATCCGATTGTGAATATATATATATATATATATGTTCTAATTCCTTTAATCACATTTTAGTAATACAAAACAAAAGAACTAAATTAATTAGACTTAATTTGATAAAATTTCAGCACTTGAATTTTTACTTGACAATATATTCATTCTTTTCGGTAACTCTATTTATCGCCAGGTCATATGGATACCAATTATGCACCACTTATAGCGGACCCTTTTTTGTACTGCTACGAATCTCAGTTTATGACCAACATCAGCAAAGACCCATCTAAACAGCATTTAATTGAAAAGTTTAACAACACTTTCCGATATTTGGATAATATTTTAACTTTAAATAATGACGACTTCAATACGTATTATAAGGACATCTATCCTAAAGAACTTTCTTTGAATAAAGCCAATTCTAATATTCATCATTGTCCGTTCTTAGACATCAATTTTGATACAATGAATGGTAAATTAGATACTAAAATTTATAATAAAAGGGATGTTTTTTCTTTTCAAATAGTTAATTATCCATTTCTGGATGGCAATGTTCCATTAGTGCCATCATATGGTGTTTATGTATCTGAACTTGTTCGATTTCCTCGAGTATGTAATATAATAAAGTTTGCGATTTTAATGAATGAAATCTTTTCATAAATGAAAAACTATTACATTAGGGTTTTCGTTATCATAAACTAGTTAAGACCTTTACTTAATTTTATCATCGATATAAAGACTTAGTTCATAAATACAATGCAACCTGTAAACATCTAATCAAGGCTGGCATTTCACATCCCTTATTTTACGGTAATGTTTTACATAAGAGTAAAAAATACTTAACCTCGCCTAACAAACTTATAAAACCTTTAAATCGTCTAATTCATAAGGGTTATAATTACGGTTTTGACGTCAAGTCATTACGTATGGCCTTCTTTGGTATTAATATTGATTTTTTGATAGGGTCTTTGAATTTAAATAAACACATTCTGAATTTCTAAAATCAGTATTGCATGGACACGGGTTATGTATTCCGGTATATACATGAAATCTTTATGCTAAACTCGATCTTGGTGGAAGCTGTATACTGATGGTATATAACTTAATTTGTCAGTTGGTAATGAGTCTGGAGCTGGCATGTCAGTTAACTGCTGTTAGTTTCTCATGATTTTATGTTTATGACCGTATATTTAGTTCTTTCGGTTTCGTTTTTTACAATTAACTCAGTCCTGTTGCCAACTGAATTTTACTGTTGTTACGATTTTTTCTTTGATTTATCACATCGGCTATAGGGGGAAGGTTTGGGCACAATAAAACTAGTTTAAGCCCGCCACAGCAGGTTTGCCTCTGTCCTAAGTCAGGAAATTTATAAAGCCGTTGTGTGTCTTGTCTGTTTTGCAGTTAGTTCACTTTATGTCTATGGGAGTCTAGGGTGATGTTTATTTCGCTGAACGTGATTACTCTTTATTTAGGGGCCAACTCCGACCTGCCGTTGGGTGTGGGGTTTCCTCACCGTTCATTGAAGATCTTATGGTGGCTTTGAGTTGTTATTACTCCCCTTTGGGTCCTTGTCTCTTTGTCACATTCCCCGTTTCCCTTCTTTTTCCTATTAAAACTGAGAGAGAACAAACAACCTAAATACGATATAAATGGAAAGCCAAAATCAGCAAAAGGGCAGAGATGCATGAAGGAGATACTAATTAAAAAACGGTCTGAAAAGGTCGTTCCCCTATACTATGTAACGATTAGACGGGCAAAAGTTCTACAACTCTACACCACTTCTTAAAAAAAAGCACATTTGCAAAATATGAAAAATTATTCGGAGGGCTTCTATTCCATTTGACGTTATAAAAGATGCTACTTAATGAGCTTTTCATGTACTCCATATGCGCACTTTTTTCGCAATCAAATGGTGAACTTATCAGTGATCAATAGAAATATGTGTTACCTGTGCACTTATCACTGAAAGTTCAACCAGACAGAAAGGGGGCATGCAAAAGGTTAAAGTTTTGTTATTTGTTATAAGAAATCTTTTTGGGCCATATTCAGGTTTCTGTTTTATAGAAATCTCTGATAAACCACAAATTGTCAATTAAGTATATGTATACCCTTGATAAATCTAATTTTCTTGTTTTTCGTAGTATTTCTATACAAATTTAACAACTCAGATTTTATATACAATGTCATCTGTCTATTCCGACTCGGTTAATATATCAGTTTGAAACAACGGCTGTAGAATATCGAAGGAACAAGGGATTTGATTACAAAAATCAAAGTCCAATGACAAGGTAAAAAAGACACACACAAAAAACAAAACAAATACATGAAACAGCCACAAAGCACGGAAATAAGAACACAAAATTCAAAATTAAAAAAAAGATACTTATACTGTGAAGACGACAGTTGCATCAGGTGCTAGGGAAGGGTCATCATGTCATACTATCTGTGAGTCAAATCCAGGGTAATGTTAAGAATTGCTGCTGGAGTAAGTGTATAACAGTTTATATATGTAAAATATATCTATTTAGCTGAGCTATTATTTTGGTGATGCTGGTGGGCGGGTGGACGTCAAGCATAAGTTTCCAGATGATAACTAAAAGTTTATATCCAATTGAAATGACACTTATATATATTGTTTGGGTACTAGGACGGAAGGATCCCTATTGATTTTAGAGAGAGTTGGTCAAAGTTCAAGGTCACGGTGATTGAAAATAAACTGAAAATTTCAGAAGCATTTGTTTCTGGATGATAACTCAAAAAGTTTACATCCAATCAAAATGAAATTAAGATATATTAATGGGTATCAAATGGGGAGGATCCCTATTGATTTTGGAGAAAGTAGGTAAAATATCAGGGTCACAGTGACTGAAATTGGGTTTCCGGATGATAATTTGAAAAGATTACATCCAGTTCAGATGAAACTTGGATGTTGTGTCAGGTACTAGGAGGTGGAGAAACCTATTGATTTTGGAAAAAGTAGGTCAAAGGTTAAGGTCATGGTGACTGAAAATAGACTGAAAATTTCTGCAATATTTGGTTTCCGGATGATATTTGACCTTAGAATAGTTGAATTCTTAGAATTTTGGATATTATAGTTTGAAAAGATATTAGATAGGAAAATATAGAAACATTAGGATTGTGGACAATTACTTTCTAAAGTCCGCATTATTTATGAAGTTGAAATAAATATTTATGATTATATCAGGATACTGATACATAAGTCTCTATAAACAACTCTCATATCAGACTTCAGAACTGTCGACTCATTTCTGAGCACTTAGTTTTCCCACTTTTTTTCCCAGTTAACAAGACAATGGCAGCCATTTTGAAATACTCGAGACAAGAAACCAACTCCAAATATATAATATACAAGCTTTCTGTTCAGTTTTGTTCAATTCTGAACACTTTTAATTTCTCATCTTTCTTGTTGTTTCCATGGCAACTGTCACCATTTGGAGAATTCACAGACCTTCTTGCACAACTTAACATTGGTATCTACACAGTAAGGTCCTGCTATGTTTTATTAAGGTTTGATGCTTGGTGATTGAGATCTGCCAAAAAACAAATTGTCAAACAATTTCTTACCTTTTTACAATTCCCATGGCAAAAGTGCCATTTTCAAAATCCATAGAGCTTCTTGCACAACTAAACATTGGTATCTATCTTCCTACTAAGTTTCATTCAGATCTGATGCATGGTCTCAGAGATTTGTCCCGGAGAAAATGTCAGACAATTTTTGTCTATTTCCCGCCTTTTTGCCGTTTCCATAGCAACGGTGCCATTTTCAAAATCCATAAACATTGTTGCACAATTAAACATTGGTATCTATGTTCCTACTAAGTTTCATTCAAATCTGATTCTTGGTCTCGGAGATCTGCCCCGGACAAATTGTCTAAAAATTTTGTCAATTTTCCCCCTTTTTGATGTTTTCATGGCAACGATGCCATTTTGGATATTCATAATCCGTCCTGTATAACTACCCCAACACTGCCAAGTTTCATCAAGATCGGGTCAGCGATCTCCGAATATGGCTCGGACAAATTCCGATGCGGAAGGAATAATAATAAAATAGATTTACAATTGCAAGCAATAGTTGATGTCGCCCCTGGCAGCCAATTCGATGATTCCATCTAGTTTCGCAGCACCAAAATCTACCTAGAAATCAATTTTCGTTGAAATCGGTAAAAGCTGAAATATTTACGTATTCTAACAATCTAATTACAATTAGATCTACCAATTGTTTTTACAGTCACTGCATGGTAGATCTAACAACATCCCATTTACTTTCTGTTCTGTGACCTTTGACCTCAACGAATCAGAATCCAGTCTCCATGATTTTGAAGACATTAAACTGTATGATAAAGTTCGAGGATTTCGAATGAATTGTCGAAACAGAAAGTAGAATGGGCAGTTGTTAGATCTTCCGTGCAGTGACTGTAAGGAACAATTGGTAGATCTAATGTTTATTAGATTGGTATTTTAACGGCCATTTTGGAAACGGTACCCACTTTGAAAAAAATTTGTCGGTGGATATAAATCACCTTACGATTGTCCAACTTTGTGCCAAGTATGAACAATTCTTTAAATTTCATTAAAAGTAAAAATAATTATAATTTCCTTCATTTAGACGCCTTTTGAGGCATTCAGTCCCCTCCTTTATCAAGGCTATAGGAGGTTGTGTTAAGGCTCTAGGATAAGAGTATGGGCTTATTGAACAAAATGTATATTAGAGTATTTTTAGCGCGCGGCTGGGTACTAAAGAGATATGTCAAGTGGATTTTTTTTCCGTCTGATGTTACGTGTTTGATTATCTCTGAACCTTGAACTTCCCTTTGTATATGCTACCTAAAATGCATAAGTTCCATAGCACAGGAAGACCAATCTTGCCAGCTCGCAGCTGTCCCACAGAAAACATTTCTGGTTTGTTGCATATTTACATGCCGATCATTGAAACTCTTCTGACATCCGTCAAGGATACTAATCATGCCTTGAATATTTTCAACGACTTAAAATTCAACGGTGTACGGAGCATGGACCATGGATATTACTGCCCCTTTTACAAGCATACGTTATTTTTATGCAAATTTGCAGTCAAACACTTTTTAGACAGGAGACTCAATCCTCATTTTGACATGTACATTATTTTGGGATTGACGGAACTTGTCCTCAATCTCAATACGTTTCAGTGTGACACATTATATTTAAGTTATCTAAATGTGATATTCTTATATTATATAACGGCAAATTCTGCAAACTATTTCTATGTAAAACTAGAAAGAATCAGCTTAGTTTTTTCTGCAAGATTAAAGGTCATTAAAGGAACACATGTTTGTTGTTTTGTACTTCAAGTCGGGGTTCCCGTGCTAGGAGGTCATTATGTCCCGTGTTTCGTAAAAATTGGTAAATGTCAATGTTCCAGACCATACACGTATTTGGACCGTACGCGTACGGTCCGGACCGTACGAGTATTTTTTCGAAATACCCATACGGTCGGACCGTACGCGTATGGTCCGACCGTACGCGTACGGTCTGGCTATTTCAAAGTCTTACGTGTTCTTGGATAATATATTTATAAATTAATATAACGTATACAATATTATTTAGTGAATCAAGCTCCTATGTTTAGAAACGAAAAACATTTTCTAAAAATCGTTATTTTCAAGAAAATATAAGAGAAAAATAAGAATTCAGTAATTATGTTTTGGAGATGCCTTTATAAAATTGACTTATTAATTGAACGTTATTTGAGAGAAAAGAATGAAAAAAAAAACTAGTGTTTCATAAAAAAATAAATGGAATTTTAATTGAAATAAAATGTATGGTCCTCTTGTCCTAAAATCGTGAGAAAGAAATAATTGAATTCCACCACTAATGAACAATATTTTCACAATCACCCCGAAACGGATGCATATCCCAAATTCTCGTAAAGGGACAGCAGCGGAAATTACACGATGTACAATCTGTCCACGAACAAAACCTCTCAATATAAAAATAAAGTTTAGGCATTACCTTTAAAATTTGTGTGAAAATGTGAAAATATTTTTGTTTTTATTTCACTGCTTCTATAATTTCATTTCAGTTATATTAGTTATTTATTATCTTTATGAAAACCTATTACTAGTAATCTATACGGTTTTCAGTGGTATTAAGTGCTATCAGTTTTGACTGTAACTTACCTCTTTGTTTGAATAGCGAATGTATTGTCTGTCTGTTTCTTTGTACTCATACGGTCTGAATAATCGCGTATGGTCCAGCTCGTAACAGACCGTACACGTATACTCATACGGTCGGACCATATGAGTATACGCATACGGTCCGGACCGTACGCGTACGGTCCAAATACGCGTATGGTCTGGAACATCAACATTCAAAGCTAATACGGGACTTTCAAGGTAACTGATTATCATCGAGAAAGCTCCTTTATTGCACTAAAATACATTAAGCTGCAAGATAGAATCGTTCATCATTTTATCAATGTTGGAGAATATTTTGTTTTATTATATAGATGGCAGTGAATAATCAAGTTTCTCAGTAAAATAAATCACATTCTATCACTGGTGAAAATAAAAGATTTCTAGTCACCAGAGGAGGTGACACCACAATATCTCGTCAATGTCATTTTGAAGTAAAAAAACTGGCGTATTGAAATGAAAAATAATATAAACCGTATCTAAAATCTCG
Organism: Modiolus philippinarum; assembly: GCA_002080025.1. Taxonomy (NCBI): domain Eukaryota; kingdom Metazoa; phylum Mollusca; class Bivalvia; order Mytilida; family Modiolidae; genus Modiolus; species Modiolus philippinarum. The sequence continues at coordinate 26,121 of MJUU01015016.1, read as the reverse complement.
GTTTTTTGGGTAGAAAATCTATATAATAAAAAGAATAACTAATCGACGGTCACGAATAGCAGTAGAAATGTTATTCATGTCGATTAACGCAGTGGATTCACTCGTTTATAATATGTTATTCAGGCACAATTACACAAGAGTCCCGAATTCACCATACTTCGTTCCTCATATCAGAAAAGTGATTTTTTTTACTGTGAAAGTACTATCATTCGTGGAGTTCCAATTTTCGTTGATTTCGTGGTTCAATGAAACCACGAATTTAAGAACCCATCGAAATACATATTCTCCAATGGATTTTAATTGGTGAAATTCGAAACCACGAACTTAAGAACCCACGAAACAGTGATATTTATCAAAACCACGAAAATTGGTGTCCACGAATAAAAGTGCTTTCACAGTATTTTTTTTAAATGCCCCTGTACCACCATCTTCAATTGCAGACACATGTCGACCACAAAGAACTGTTATTCAATTTTCCTGGAGGGTCACTTAAATCCTTTTCTGGGGGCACAAAATTCCTTATAGAGTAAACCTTGGAATTACAGACGTTTATTTGTAAACGCATGCAAGTTGCAATTAAATCACCATCATGCATTTCTTACTTAGTTGCAGTGTTGCTTTAGATACATGAAGGCCATTTGAATAACCAAGAGATGAGGAATTTAGTCCGTTTGCTGGACACCTTTTCCGTGCACCCTCCCCCCACTCCCGAACTAGACAGATTTTTTTCAAAATAAAACATGTTAACACGAACATTACCTGCACTCATAGACAGCTTAGGGCCACTTTTATAATACACCATGAACATTAAATTGTATAAACGTTTTCACCTTAGTTTCATCTTTTAAGCTCCATAATTTTTTAAGGATAAGGAATATGTACTGCAATTTGGTACCAAATTAAAGCTAATTTAATATCCTTTACAATGAATACAAGTTTGGGCACTCGACACTCTTTTTATGATCTAGGCATACAAAAATGTACTCTCCTCCCACAAAAAATTTGCGACAATGACGATCTTAGGCTGTCAATTTCTTTCAGACAAACATCCCTCGTCATTTGATCTGGTTTTTCTGCCTAACTTATCAGGTGTGATTCAATGTTGGACAATAAAACCATTAAAGTCCATAAAAGTTTGATTTTCCGTATAAAATTTAAGAAAAATGGAAATTTTCGGAATTTTAGATTTTTCAAAATTTCGACTTTCGGACTTAAAAGGGATCATAAAATCTGAATATATATTTGATAATGGCCGATTTAATAATGATTTATGATTTATAAGCAACAAACTGTGCACACATATTTTAGTTTCAGGCATAATGTAGGTTCAGAAATGTCAAAATTAGCACCCCTCGTCACAAAATTAAGTGAAAGTTCGAAATATTCAGGCTCTAAATGATAAAAAGATAATGTTTAATGGGAATTCTAGTGTTTATTTCACTAAATCTGACATGCAGAAGATGATTTAGGTAGATTTAAAAATTTTAAGACGTCTCTTTTCGACTCTTCTGTCCGAAATTGTATGCAAAATTCGAACTTTCCGTTTTTCAGAATTTCTGCTGTTTTGACTTTGTAATGCAAATACTTCATGAAATTGAAATGTAACTTAAAAATATTGATTAAACATCGTTATTATATTTTAGCAATTACAAAGTATGCTTTAAAGATTTTAGACTAACTACAGTCCCATAAATTACAAACATATTACCCCTCAACACAATTTATTTCATTTTATTCAGCTTGAAAAGCTTAAACATTGTATAAAGGTCCAATGACATATCATCTTCAAACACCAAAATAAACAGAGACTGGCATATATCACAAATAAGATCATGCGCGTGGTTTATGGGTAGTTATGCAACAATTAAAATTGAATTTCGTAAAATTCTGAAATGCTGGAAATTCCTATTTTTTCTTTTTTACGAAAATCGCCCAAAATATTCAATTTTACCCATATTTTGGTGTTAGAATTACATATTACGATATATCAAATGAATCTCTTGCAAAGAAAGACAAACAATGGTATGCTATGATCATATATATGTAAAGACAGGCATATTTTGGGGACTTTAAAGTCAATTTTGTTGGGGTAGGGGCAAGATTTTCGGTATTTAGAGTTATATTGAACACCCATTGCTTTTCTAAGCAGTGTTGTAAGATAACTTACGTATCGGTTAGAAGAATAAATTGGCATGTCTGCAGATAAATCCTCCAGATTTGCGATATATAGGGATTTAAAAGTGAATTTTGGACAAATCTGAAATGCTAAAAATTCCCATTTTTCATCAGTTTTAGACAAAATATTGAGTTAAACCTGTCAAGTGGGATATAAAATACCAAATTATGATAGATTTCATGCAACCTTGCTATATGCAACGCAGATTTTGCGTGTGATAGTTATTTTTCCCCAACAAAGACAAAAACTCGACAATTATGGGGATAATCTGTTGGGGTTGGGGTAAGATTTTTGGCATTAAGAGTCACATTGAATACTCCTTCTTTTTCTGAGTAATGTTTTATGACAACTAGTGTATCGCTTAGAACAGCTGATTGGCATATATGCTGATATATTCTGTAGATTATATATATATATATATATATATATATATATATTGCGATTTAACAGTGAACTGTGAACAAATCTAAAATGTTGGAAATTCCCATTTTTCATGAATTTTCGGAGAAATATTGAGTTTTAGTCCACCAATGGCTGTTTAAATACCAAATCATGATGTATTCATGCATCATTGTCATATACAACACACTTTACGTGTTATGGTTATTTTCATACGAACATGGACAAAAAATTGACAATTTCAGGGAAAATTTGTTGGGGTAGGGGTAAGATTTTCAGCATTCAGAGTCACGTTAAACACTCATTGTTTTCAAAACAATGTTTTAAGACAACTAATGTGTCTCTTGGTACAATTAATTGGCATATCTGCAGATATATCTTCCAGATTTGGCATTTATAACGATTTAACAGTGAACTTTGGACAATTCTAAAATGTAAAAAATTCCTATTCATGCAACATTGTCATATACAACATTTTTTTGTGTGTGTTATGGTTATTTTTCTGCGAAAATAGACCCAAAAAATGACCATTTTAGAGTAAATTTGTTGGGGTAGGGGTAAGTTTTATTTATGTAAGATCTAAGAGCAGCCTTTATTTGTAATGGTTGTACAGCAAATATAACAAGAAAAATAATACGAATTGAGTCAAAACAATAAGTCTTCCCAAACTTCGTTTGGGAGAGTCCATAAGCTTTCATTTGATACTTATTCTAAATGATATTTTTTTTAGTAAAAAATAATATTAGGCAAAAGAAAGACAAAACTTATTAAAAAACGAAATTATTCAAAGGTCCATGGATTTGGTCTATTTGAAAATAAAATTTTGGTCATTTGAAATATGTGAACATCTTCTTAACATGTTTTAATTAAAGAAAATAGATTGAAAAGCTAAAAACAATTTTCAGAATCGGGAATAAAGATTCACTTCGGGTTCTCTAGACCATCAAACTTGCACAATGTCAATGAAAATATCAATGTTTTCGTAAATATTTCATTGGGGTAGGGGTACGTTTAATTGCGCTATGGAACATATTGGACATAGAAATTGTAAAAACATGGGTTCTTTATAAAGTCCATACAATAAACAATCATTTGGTACCTTGTTTTTATAACTGGAAAACATTTGGTCAATATTTTGAAGCAAACGGAAAGAAAAAATTGAACGAAAAACGATTTTTTTCCAAAATTTCGGTAGGTGGGTCTAAAAATGGGCCACATTTGACAAGTGCGTGCAGGTTATGCACGTGATAACATTTTTTTTTTCAAAGGGGATGTATGCGGACTTAAAAAAATGTGCGGGGTTTGGAAGTTGGGGGAGGGGGTGCACGGGGGTTATTCAAGCCCATGATTCAAGATCTAAGAATTTTTAATTTTCGAAAGGAGATACACTCTAGATGAAATTTTAGAGCATACCTGATCTACATGACTTGTACAGGACAACTTTTGGATCAACCTTGACTACAAGATTTTTTTTCATTCATTGAACACTGTATAGCACCGTCATTAACATTCAGGGAAATTTTACAATCAAATAATTAAATACCGAAGTTATTGTGAATTCAATTTCTGCATATGCGAGGATATCTTTTGTCTTACACCAATTATCATACATTTGTTGTTTTTTTTTTTCACAATTAATAAACATACCATTATCAGAACACCATTTTTCAACTTGAAGTAAGTCACATTGTAATTTACCGGAAATCTCATTATGGGTTTACCAGAAATGCGTATTGTAGAGTCATCTGCATACATATTAGTATGACGATCTTTATATGTGATGGTAAATCATTTATATATAAAATGAACAATAGCAGCCTAGTATTGACCCTTGAAAACGCCATATTTCATTAAAAATACAATAGTCAAGAGAGTGGTTAACCACCTAAAATGGGCACAGTCAAAATTAAAACAAATATAAAAGTACATCTGAATCTAAAAGATAAAAAAGGGGTAAAACAGCCCAATATTTCGACATGTAATGTCTTTGTCAAGGGTAAAGTAAAAAAATAATAATGAAAAACACGTGTGAACACGCTCGAAGAAATGGAGAAATTAAAAACCTATATTGGATAGGTGTGCAGCGAGCCGAGACATTTGATAAATCTAGCCAATCTTGAACACTTTCACAGAGAGATGATTGAAATAATGGGGTCGTGGAACAAAAATGTGTAATGACAGGAAATTTAGTGAAAAATGATTATAAAAGATAAAAGTTAAAAAGACAAAACGTGAAAAAAGGACCAAAAATGAAGAAATTTTAAATAAAACCAATATGAAAATAAGGTGATATGACAAACGGATGTTAAACTATACATTACTGGTACGAAAGTTCCTTTATGTTCCTCGGGGTCTGAAAGTTCCAAGAAGATAGATGGCTCTCAATTCGAGTTCCTGTCTGTGTCTCATGGTTCCGTCGGTTTTCATAAGGACAGTCACCCGCATATCCGAGATGCTGTGATTGGCGAGTCGGAAGTGGTTACCGATTTCATTAAAGATTGATCAGATTTAATATTTACGATCTGTACCTGTTGGGTCTTTTTCTGGAGATCAGAAATGAAAAATGAAACTGTAGTTTCATGAAATCGATAAATTCTGAGTATTTGCATAGTTTATAGTTTATAGTTTAGAGTATTTGCATAGTTGCATTGTTTATTTTTTTTTTAATAATCAACAAATCATTGTCAATCATTGTAGAAAATTCCTGTTAATTTTTCTGCCCCTTAGGGGGCGTCTTAATTGACAAATAAAGTATTTGTTGTTGTTGTTGTTGTTGTTGCATAGAATATTAAGGTTCACAACGTCAAAAGCTTTCCTTAGATCAAGGAGGAAAGCAACACTAATATTTTCATCATTCATTTCCTGCAATCATTTATCAGTTGAATTGATAAGGGATGTTTGACATGAATGCTTAGGTCTGAAACTAGATTGTGCTGGATGCAGTAAGTTGAACTTATCTGATTCTTCATATAATATGTTTTTGGTGAAATGCCTTTCAATTAACTTGGATATGGTTGGTAGGATAGAGATTTGTCGATTATTGGTAGGAAAGAACATATCTCCAACTTTAAATATTTGTCGATTATTGGTAGGAAAGAACATATCTCCAACTTTAAATGCTGGTGAAACCTAAGCATTTTTGGATCAAATGGATAGATTCATTATTTCGAAACCTTATTTTGTCCGCTCTTCGGTTTCGGCAAATAAACAGAATGAAACAGTTCCGGTTACCAACTCAACATAGCATGAGTTGATGTTTACTGTGACAGCTGCACTATTTCGTTTAAATTAAAATGAATTCAGGATTTGTATTGTATATTGTTAGCCAACCATACAAGTGATAACCGGAAGCGAAGAGTTATCATACCCCACTTGATGGGAGAGTTCTAATCCAAGAAAAGATAAGGTGTCAAACCACCAATTCAGCCAATCAGAGCTTAGAACATTAAGAAAATAGCCCATTTAGAATCTAAATATAAAGGAGTATGTACGATAAGAGGCATATTTGGCCCTCAGAATTACCTATATTTTCAAACAAAGTTTTCTTTTTTAACCTTACTTGGTATATCACAGTTGATATATTGCTTAAATTAAAACTCAAGTAAATGGGTGCAGATAAGTCATCAAATCTTGATTGTGACGTCACACAAACATCATGCATCTTCCAGATTTACCGAAAATTCACAAATTTTCGTCAATTTTTGGCACAGGAAGCATAAAGCGCATGCTTGTGCCAATGAGATTTTTTGATATGTTGATAGTACATGTAATTGCCAACTTTTCATGCAAAAATCTCATTGGCACAGGCATGCGCTCTATGTTTCCTGTACTGAAATGTGTAAGGATTTTGGTCATTTTAGTCCAATTTTGTTTAAATGCTTATATTTTGTCGAATTTTGGAGTTCATTTTTACTACAAACAAAAAAGATTTTGGCAAAACCTGTCGAAGTTTATTATATACTGAATTGTATTTTGAGACATGATTTTCATCAAATATAAGGGTCCTAATTTTAGGGGCCAAATATGCCCCTTACTGTACACACCCCTTTGAATTCTTGCAACTTTATAAACATATGTCGGAATGAAATAAGTGATATACCTGATTGAACATGCGTGTATTTGGCTTATTTTGAGACGAAATTTAATTGGTTAGAATGATCCTTTGGATGCTTACCATAGGAGTTTTCCGGTATACTATTAATTCGCAATTTTCAGCTATAAAAATGTATTTTCATAGGTGGGGTTTTTCCCACCAGACCTTATGCACTCTCTTGGAAAGCTTGAAAGGTGTGCTGAAATTTTGATATGATGTTGACGAGATATGCACCTTTTGGAGAATATATGGTTAATAGAAGTTAAACTTGAGATAAATTGTCCAGACAGATTTGAATATACGGGAAAATTCAGTTTAAAATGTTAAAGAATTGAAACGTAGGTTCCTACCCATAACAACACTTTATTGAAAGGGTTATCCTATCCATATTAACGATTTACTTAGTCAAGAGTAACAAGCATAGAGGGGAAAGAATGTTTTGACTTTCTACAAACAAGAAATTTTAGCGACGATCGGAGAGTCCTTCGAATTTTAGGACATGAAATTTAGTTTTATATTTATATTTTGGGAACTGCCAGTTGAAAATGAATTGACACAGTAAATTAGCATTTAAAGCATTAAAAGGATGTAAAATATTCAACAAGGTTATAACATTCAGCATGAAAACATCTCTTTTTCCTGCATTTTTGAAGCCAATTTTAAAACGCAAATGAAGAATATGGCTTCTATGTCATCCATTTGCAGTGCAAATTCTAAGTTGCTCATCAAAATCCTTATACATGTTATTATAGGAGTTGTTAAATTCAGAAAGATAAGAAATTTGAGTGTTGGGTCTTAATGAGATATAAATACTCCTTGGATGCTCAGAAAATGGATTAAATCTTCTCATCTTTTATTAAAGCAACAATGCATACTAAAAAAACTCAGGGTAATTACAAAATTACCGAATAGAATTGTAAGGAGCCGGAATGCCAAGAGTAAAAAAGACAAATTATGTGTGTAAAACCAGCGAAAAAAAGTATACTGCAAAGTCCTGACTTGGTGCAGGTATTTCAAAAGAAACGCAAAATAACAATTTCCCTAATTTTTGTTCGAAATAAATACTTCCCAAATGATGTTAGATGGATTTAATAAACAACATGTTTGGAAATTGATCTCACTTGCTGATTGGTCAATCCGGATGTTGATGAAATTAACATCTGCATCATTGTCTAACGAAATGTTTTTTGTTTTTTTTTTTTGCATTTTTATGACTAAGATCACCCAATTAATTGATAATATGACATTTTTATCAAGATATTATATTCAACACCCCTTTCAATGAATGGCGCAATGATACACATAGCAACGATGATAGCACAACAAAATCGCGACATACTTGAGACTGGAGACTACGGGGATCGTTTTACTTCAAATAAATTGAGTATAAATTAGAGAAACAATCTCCAACATTGTTTTCCGGTTTATCACGATAATTTCTCACATCTCGATAGTTAAATTTTCACATTTTAAAGTTCTCGGGTAAACCTCGAACTTTAAAATGTGAAAATTTAACTATCTCGATGTGAGAAATATACGTAATAATCTGGAAACAATGTTAGAGACTATACGTCCCGATACAAAGAAACTATGAAACATTAAATATAATCAAAAATACATGACTATCCCGAATCCCAGTGAAATTATTTCCCGTAATTCCAGGCTTAAATCATAAATATCCCGAAATCCGGGCTTAAAAACAAAGGGCCGATGTCCCTCATAAATCATAAGTGTTAGTTATAGGTAAGAAGTTGAATAAATCTAAACGGCGGCTTTTGGGCCAAGATACGATAGTATATAAATACCTGGGAGTTTATTTTTCAAGGTATCTTAAATTTAATTATCACATCAATTCGTATGTAAAAAAAAATGCCAAAAGAAAACTATACTGTATCCGTATTCTATCAGAACACGGTCGATTTAATCAGTTTTGGGAACACCCTTTGGAAAAGTGTTTTGCGTCCCTCTATTTCCCATGGTTGTAAG
>MJUU01015016.1:0-12463 GCA_002080025.1 Modiolus philippinarum | reverse complement strand
ATTTTGAAAATAAAGTTCAAGGAACAATTTTCAACACCAGTTTTGAACTCGCAACATCAAGATCTATTTTGAAACCAAATTTCATTGAAATCGGATAATGTTGAATTTTCCGGCCTTTTTTGGCAGCCATTTTGAAAATGGCGGTCAAGGAACAATTTTCAACATCAGTTTTGAAGTCGCAAGAGCATGGCAAACATTTCATCAATTTACACTTAACCTTCATCTTCTATAGTTTTGGAAATAATAGATGAAAAATACGAAAATTTAAAAAATTCGGTGAAAAAAGGGCAATAACTCCTACAAGGGTTTATGCATTTTCTTCAAAATTTCAGGGTGGGTAGATCTTGATATGCTGAACATTTTTGCAATTTACTCTTGACCTCTATCTGTTATACTTTTTGAAATAAAAAATAATAAATGCACAAATTTTAAAAATTTTACGGAAAAAGGGCAATAACTCCAAGACGGGTTTTCGGATTTTCTTCAAAATTGCAGTGCAGGTAGATCTAGCTATGTTGATCACTTTTACCCCATGTCAGTTTTTTATATCTGTAACGGTTTTCGAGTTATTGGCCAAAAACTGCAATTTACCCTTATGTTCTATTTTTAGCAACGGCGGCCATGTTGTTTGACCTACCGCCTAATCGAACACAATTTTGAGAAGCCATACTCTGGTGATGATTCAGGCAAAGTTTGGTTACATTTGGCCCAGTGGTTTCAGAGGAGAAGATTTTTGAAATTGTTGACAGACAGACAGACGGACGGACGACGGACGACGGACGACGGACGCATAGCGATGGCAAAAGCTCACATGGCCTTTTAGGCCAGGTGAGCTAAAAAGGGTTATAGTTGTTATTGATACGTTTACGGTAAGTATTACATTAAAGGGTTGATGTTGAACCTGCGTTCACTAACGGTTTTTTTTGTGGAATCCGTGATTTTCATCTTGTTTTATTAGTTTTGCATGTATGTTTTGTGCTTCATTATTACTGGGTCCATTCGTGTCTATGTCCATCGACTATCCGTTTTGGCTTACAAGTCGGTTTCCGCTTGACTTATTTAGATATTGTTGAACGTCTACTTAGCAATATTTTAGCTGTATCAAGACGAGAACAAATTTGTAAATAAATAATCAATAGGAGTTGGGGAACAGGAAATTTATATTGCCAAAAAAAAAGTAGGGCGGCACATTGTAAACTAATTCCGAGGGATTACAATTACGGTAGGTACTGTAGGCATATGTACACTATCTCCCTTAATTGTAATCGGTTACAATTAATGGAGGTCCTGCAACCGTAAATGTAACCGGGATTACATTTAAGGGTGGTCCTTAACCTTAAGTGTAATCGGATTACATTTAAGGTAAGGATTACACTTAAGGGCTCAACAATGCAGCTTGATCAATATACTGCTCCTGAGACCTATGTAATGTTTCAAAAACCAATGATGTGCTTCTAAGACATTTGATATGAATCTACGACCATATATAATGCTTCCAATACCCATGATATGCTACTTATATCTATGATATGCCTCTAAGACAAATGATATGGTTTATTTGTAATTTTGGCCTTTTTGGGCGACAAGTTAATTGTTGTCTTTTTTTCTTCTTTCTAGTATTTGTTCGCAAGTTAGAACAGCGTGTAAACTTGACTCCGAAATTCTTAATCTTCCCTGTTACAAACTTACAAGAATATTTTTTGTTTCCATGCGTATGAATATCGCTACTCCAGATGTTTGATGGTTGTCATGATTTCATTGAATTTGCGATGTTTCAATTTAGCAAACCCCGGGAAAATCTAGTATCAAATTCGGACTTTTTATTGGAACCAAAAACTATTTCAAGTGATAATACAATGCTTACTTTCTGAAGTGGGTCTCGATGGGGTATAAGTTGGAAGCGGGATTGACCTTTTTAAGCAAGTTGGAAACGGGATCGTGGGAACATTTGCACGTGAAAACGGTAAAGGATGTCCAGCGTGAAGCAGGAACTGACGAAAATTGAGTCCGTGAAACGGGAAAAAGCGACCTCTTTAAGAGTCTTTGTAAAATATTTTCCCTCCGTGAAACGCGAAAATGTAGAAAAAAATACCGGGATTTCGGGAAAGCTACCCCCAGAAACTGGCCACCAACAGAAATCTGCTTATACTGTAATATTTGCTTAAATACCAAATTTAAACCCGTTTTTATAGTTTCAGTTCTTAAACAACATTTAGAGCTTCTAAAATAAAGTGAAGAAGCTTTCATAAGACACTACTGAAATATGGTCTTTAGTTCATAAACAAGACTGACTGCTCAAATTTTAGCTTACAATCTTTATTTTTGTGCACGTTTCACGCATTTTGAACTAAAACTTATGCAGGGAAAATTGCTATTACTTTTGTCATAGAATAAGCACAATCCCTTTGTAAACTGTGTTATATGAAAACTAATATAATTGAAAGATTTTGGAAGCGGGTTTGTTTATATATTTTTGATTATAACCCACAATTAAATTACATATCTCGGGAATCACCTAAAATAATAATGCAGTTCTGAAATTCTCTTCGTATAATGTGCATATAAAGAGATATAACTCTAACCAATTGCTTTAAAGGAAGTTTTAGAATGGGTAAATGATTGACTAGTTCAGAATTAAATTGAAACTAATGAAAGTCTTTTAATTTTAAGAAATTACATGCTTTTCTTTGACATTTGAGTTTTGCATTAGCAATGATGGAAACATACATCACAAAGAAAAAGGGTGAACCCTTGCCCAAATTTGTTGTGCTTGTCAATGGTAATTGGTTACAGCTTCCATGGGCTATAATGTAATCATCAATAATGTCGGTTCTTCGCAATTATAGAATAAGGGGATCCTAAAAGGGTCCAAATGATTGAAGGCTAAAAAAGGGATCGAGATTGGAAAATAATGTCACTAGATATAACTTTCATGACTTTCATGGGCTATATGCAATCTTCTTTACCCTTAATATAAGAGGAAAAGACGAAGGGTTATCCTGTCTTAATTTGGGTCCAAATTTTAAAATGTGTTTCAAAGATGATATGTTCTACTATTCAAACATTAACCAGGTTAGCGATTACAGTCTCAATACAAACTCTGATTATTTATGCAAAAAAAAATCCGCCCAATAGCCAAAGGCATACACAAAAGAATAAACAGTTTGGCATACACAAAGGAATAAACAGTTTGGCATACACAAAAGAATAAACAGTTTGGCATACACAAAAGAAAAAACAGTGAAACAATTCATACAAATGCAATGACAGATGAAACTGTAAACAGCATTTCCGGGGTAAACCCTAAAATTTTCCGAGTTTGATTTTCTTCTCATCTTGCAAAATTAATTTTGTTGCAAAGAATTGTTTTAAATAAGTCTGGTCGCGAATAATACTTCAACAAACTCTGTGGAGAAACGCTTCATCCAGTATAAAACTTCTTAGCCAGTTCGTATAGCAGGCTAAATTTCAATTCCCTTGCCTATTTCAGTGGCAACAAAACTCGGTGCGTCGGTTATTCCACCCACCTTATTTCTTTTTTCCTACAGAATATTTGAACTGATTAAGCTGGTGTTCTCGTTCTGAAATACTACTCTCTGGACGTAAAACTCTAAATAATTCATCAATCGATCGGACTGAATCGGTTGCTCCTCTGATTAGAGTGAACAGTACATATTTATTTATTTCATTTTCAAAACATCTTTAATATTTTTACGGAAAATCAACTGAATCGATAAAGAACAAAACATTAAAAAACGCTGAACAAAGTATTTTGAAATCTGATCTCTTAAACACCTTATTAACCTATTAAACTGGCGTTCAATCTCCATGCAAATTGTGTATTACACCCTGCTTTTAAATTGCATGTATTATACATACAAAAATAACAAAAGGATTAAAGAACAATAAGTTTAGTTGTGATCAATTCTTTTCTATTATTTAAAATTCAATTGAAAGTATTGAAATGGATATTATAAAGTTTAGATACAATTTCTCCAAACAGATTTTGTATATCACATATCATTTGGCATGAATTCTAATATTTCAATCCCTATTGGAAACGGAACGGAATTCGAGTTCAAAAATGCCATAACCCTGGAAGTGCAAACCGAGGTATGTAAAATAACTTTTTTTCTGCAACATTATGGGGAAAATTTGATATTTCACGAAATTACAAATCTTTTTTAACCGTGACTAGTATTAGGTATGAGCATGATAAACAATGAAATTGATGTAGAAAATGCAAAAGCAAATCTTTGCAAACGTCGTGTCTCTTTTCATCCTTTTTGCATACGCACGAGAGTCCTTAACGAGCGTGCACAAATAAAAACTTATAGTAAAGTGAAAAGGTATTTTGTAGTACAGACCAGCCTCTTGTCTGATTCTCATTTATTTGACATCAACTAGGCCATTATATAGGAAGGACAGGACTAGTGGAACAGTGTAACATTTCAAAGTTTTAATTAAATAATATTAAATAACATAAAATAATATACCTGATTTTACATGTTGCAACAATTTTGTATTTTCTTTATCACCTAATGGCATCGACCCCTGGTGTCTGCTGCACAGAGGGTACCAAATCATGCTACCTGCTGTGCGGTTGACACGGGATAGGTATGACTTTATTTATTCTTATTCTCCTTTAAGTACATGTATATTATTGAATTTATAGAATTGCCATTGCAACTTGTTGAATGATAGATATTTGACCATACTCGCTTCAACAAATTACAATATTCATAATTTTATTACAATTTAGTTTGTTGTGTCTAATCATATATGTTTGTACTGTTATATGCCTCCATGGGCCAGTGATTTGTTTGATAAATATCACTTACCTACTTACTTACTTATAGGCATAAATAGTGTTTGCTAATAATAAATCAAAAAAGGGAAATTATTTTTGTAAGAATTATCAGATTTTATGTTCTAATGGCTACCACTGGTGGAAAGAATCGGCTATATATATGTGAAATCAGGGGCTTTAAGGGTCTTTGTTTTTTTTTCTCATCCTAAGAAGACCACTTTTCTACCCCTAAGAAGAAATCTATGCAATCCAAACCCTCCGATAGAAGATTTCAGCCCGAAGAAACGACAGCCCACCTCATTTTTTGGACAAAATGAACTCTTAAGATCACAAGATACGACAAAATGAACTCTTAAGATCACAAGATACACATCAATTCAATCATTTGTAAGACCAGAAACCGAAGTCTGTGAAAGCTGAAATAGAACAAATAACGAATACTATCTAAATTAGAAGCCAAAATCAGATAAGGACAATTCTTTGAATGAAGGAGGTACTCATTATTTTCAAACGAACTTTTGAAAACTTTAGATACTGAAATTTTTCTAATATTTTAGAATTTTTGCGCTCAAATGAAATGCAACGTAACTCAAACGACAAATAACCTTAAAAGTCAAGTACAGAAGATGCTCCTTTCGTTTTTTACAAAAATATTGCAAGTTTTCAAATAAAATCAATTTGAATTTATGGAATGCAATGTCCTCGTGTCATGTCAGTACCAATCGATCATTTTAACGGTAAATTACTTAAAATGTAAATTGTGTTACACACCTGATAGATAACTTTAAGTGATACAAATTAAAATATTACATAAGAAATTTATTTTATAGTTTAACACCTAATAAATCTATATCTCCCGCAAAGAGTATTAAAAATAGAAAATGAAATTAAAAGAACGATTTGACACCAAACGTCCCTTTCGCCATGCACTGTCACATCAGGTTAAAGTAATTTACATAAATTCCAAAAATGAAGTATGATTTTTATTATCATTCGTCCTTGTTTGAAACAGCTATTTACATAAACCAATAGATGTGAATGAATTGAATATTAAAATCTTAAGCTATGATTTTAATTACATACATGGGTACGTTTCTCATTTTAGACCCACTATAAGATTTGACATCAGATAAAAGAAATACTTATCATTAATGGGTTTTTATCTATCCTATTTAACACGGATCTTTGATACCAAAACGCACTCTTTCTTGTATGAAATGCATGTACTATATATTATTAACGGTTTTGTAGTCCGATTTTGGTCGAAATCTGTGAAATCCATGTTGTAATACAATTTGTTAAAGCGTGCCTTACATCTTGAAATTACAGCTAAGATATACAAACCAAGTTACTCATGATACACTAATTGGGCACATTAAATACTTTTAGAAAAGGCTTCAGATATAGTAAATAAAGACTCGTGCAGTTGATAAACTATGAAACTGCCGATTAACAGGTACAAAATAAATACAATCATATCGATCTCCACATAGACTTTGTTGGTTAAGGTCCCAGCGTACTAAAAGTCTTTTAATTGGATTTTAAGGTAAAAAAGGGCCTGCGGATTATAAACAAATGCGGATAATACATGGCTTTTTACGGTAACTGAAGTCCCAAATCATGAATGCTTCTTTTACTCTGTATTGCATGGGTATATCCTTCTATTCAGTAAAACGACATGACATAGCATGAAAATGTCCGCAAACTGTGAATGGTATTGTTGCTATAGCTGTTATATTCTTCTTCTTCTTTTTACCTTACAAAGTTGATAGTTTATTAACATAAAAATAAAAGAAAATATGTCCATGGGACACCGATGCCTCCGCAATACAGATGTTCCGGCAAGCAGGAAGTAGATGAGCAACAGACTTGAAAAGGGGAGACACGGTACAACTTATCATGCCAAAGGTCCAGACCAAATATCAAATCATTCCTGCATACGCAAGCTGAGAAATCCTTGACGAAAATTTCGGACGTACGTACGACGTTCGGACGGACGTACGGACAAGGGTAAAACTGAATGCCAACGTCGCCTAACGGCGGGAGCATAAGAACACAAATAAATATACCGCCGAGTCAAAGTGGTGCTAGGGGCCGCCAGTCTTGAAATTACTCCATATCATTTCATTGTTATAAGACTCGGGTTTACCTATACTGCAGTATGGAGGACGTAAAAAGATTTCCCCATATACGTTCTTTATGTATTTCAGTAATGGTGTATTTTTTCTTGAGAGAATTTCTCATATGGATAAATTATCATACTCCAAAATTTTGGATTTTTTTATTATTATTTTGCAATCGAAATGATATTCTAACCACCTACTTGTAGTGTCTTAATGATGCCAAGTTTTCTTGCAACTGACTCGATGAGTGCCCTGTGGTTGTTTATATATGAAAAAGAAAGGAAATGGGGTAAATGTCAAGGAGACAACATCCCATATCCAGGTTAAAACGACCAAAAACAAAACATCTAGGGGTCACCATATGGTGATATATGTTGTGATTGTGATTGTCTTTTGTCGTGCATCGTATGACATCGATTGTTAGAAAAATGCCAGTTAATTTAATGTTTGTTGTCAAACCCGCATCCATGAGTTATAATTGACAAGGATGTAGCGTTGTACGACATTCCGCAATGGAGTCCGCTGAAAGCTATGCTAGGGACCGTCTTGAAATTAAAGGCCTCATTGTGCCATCAATATGAAGAGTAACAATAAAAGCGTTTTCTATTAATTGGTAACACCAATTTGTAGACTTTGTCTCATGTGCATTTACTCCATATTCTTTCATTGTTAATGGAAAGCAAAACATCTTTGTTGGCCATATACTCTCATTTTAAAAACTGTCCAAATGTTGTATGTGTGACGTTAATATATATAATTACATTTCTTTTCATGCTACTTGTGGCAGTACTATTGATATGCATTTAAAACATTATCTAAAATTATATATCAAAGACAATTAAATTAGCTAAGTTGTGATTAATGTTTGCTTACCCCTCTCAAACAATGGATGTAATATTTAAAATTGATGTATTTGGATTTTTTTCTTTAAAAAGTCAAGAAAAATATATTACAATCTGATCAACCATCTGTAGTATTCAAGACAAAATTGCAATGCTGGTTAAAACATAACCAAGAACCAAGTTGACAAAAGAGACTCACAGACCGATTCTGTAAAGCTCACATAACAAAAAGATAAATAGCAGATGAGAAAAATAGGTTTTTCTCAAGGGGTCTAATTTTAAACTTAATGTTCCACGTTGGCGGTAATATTTTTGTCGAATTTAAACAAAATATTAAGCAATCTTTATAAAGGACCTTCCTAACATCTTTCCAGTACAGCTCAATGAAATTGGCTTCAATGGTTTCAGAGCAGATGATGCAAATGATGTTTTTCCATTTGATTCAATATGTTAAAACTTGTTCCACACTGGCGGTCATGTTTTTACTGGATCCAAAAGAAACTTCTAAACAACATTTCTATTGAGTTTGGATGCATTTGCTTAAGGATTTTCAGAGGAGATGATTAAAATATGTTTTTCAGAAATATTCAATGTTAAGCTATGTTCCGCTATAACGGCCGTTGTTTTTTATCGAATTGGAACGAAATCAGCAATATTTGTAAAGGACCTTCCATACACCTTTCAAGAACAGTTAAGTTTAATTTGTTTCAATGACAGATGATGCAAAGGATCCAATGTTAAACCTGGTCCACACTGATTGTGATGTATTTTGCTCGGATCAAAACAAAAAGAAGTTTCTAAAGATGTAAATGTTAAGTTCTGTTGTATTTGTTGTTTCAGATGATGAATTGTCCAATGTTAAATTAAGTCTGGTGGCCATGTTTTTGTCGGACTGGGCAGAAATAAACAATCTTGTGAAGGTCCTTCCATAGATCATTCCACCGTTCCTTTCTTTAGTTGAATTTTAATCCAGTGGCGTCAGATTTGAAAATCTAGCAGACGGACGGACGGCCGACGAACGACGGACGACAAGTAATGGCAATTCCCACACTGACCCTATAAACAAAAACAGAAAACAACAAAAACAAAAACCATTAAAGAATCCGACAATGAAAAATAGAACGCGATGTGTTTATTTGATAACGAATAATATGAAAACGAACTTAAAAGAGACGTTGAATTATAATAATGAGTACATGAAATGGGTAGGGTTCATAGTACAGTGAATTAGACCAGATTTTTAAATTTGGCTAAAACTGGTTCCTTCAGTAAATTTGGCTAAAACTGGTTGCTTCAGTAGTTAATATCTATCAATATATTTAATGTACATTCAATTATCTCTCCAAAAATATCTATAAGTGTACAATAAATATTTAAAAGCTTTTGCCTTAATTGAAATGTTTGCTGGTGTCAATGTTGTTTAAGTCGATATGAATTCTACAATTTATTGGATTATAAATATAAACATTTTAATTCCCCTAAAATTTGACGTTGGTGTTTAAATTGCTGTCGAGAATGGGACAGGATATGTAAACACAAGTATAAAAGTGCTAGTTCGTTGCTAACCCATGATAGCCCTAAATTTTATTGACCGCCAAAAAATCTACCGAAGTTTGCACAAGCTGTGCTCCAAGTGGTACTTGGCGTGTATCTTGTATGTTTAAAGTATATATATTAACCCATAAAGATAAAAAAGTAGTCTGACTTTGTAACCTTTTGCATCATGCACTACAACCCTGACGCTTTTATTGAACTTTACATAAACTGAGACGTCACCATGTATATGGTTAATGCATTTTATATGAATTGGACTGAGATCTGAGTTAGTACAGAAGTTAAGGATCCTAGTTTCACCTTCGGCAAGTCTGTGTACCTTCCAAACATTTGTGTTCTGAAGTTGTTTTCTTGTGTACCCGGCACTCGGCTTCAGAGCTGCCGGGGGCGTCCCTATGTGTTGGATAGGGGAATGCCCTGTCATTGCGGGGTAATCAGGTCGTAATGCCGAAAACCTGATCACGAACCATTAAAAACCAAACTGTGTGGAGAAACGCCACGCTCCATGCAGTAAAAAGACCCCTTCTTCCCCTTCTTTATTTTTCTAAGAAGAGCAGTCTCACTGGGAGTCGTATGGAAGCCTAAATTTTCATGTGGCAATCAAAACTCGTTACTCCTGTGGTCCCTTTATTTTATTAAAGGATATGGAGTAAATGAACATGAGACCACGACACATATGTTAAGTCCAACTGCAATAATTTAAATGAGCTGTATGGCCATTTCGGAAACTAATTCCTCATCAGCAGCACTAGAACCCAAACAAAGGAAATCCATCATTCCCCCCAAAAAATGTTTAAAATACATAAAACCAAACGTAATCAGAATAATCAGTAATATCAAATATAGCTAAGGACAAAACTACGATGAAGGGAATTAAACCTTAGGTTTTAGAATTTACATTAGATAATTCAGTAATTGGAAAAAGTGTACACATGAGATATAGGGCCAATTACACCATATCGAAGAAAAATAAAGAGCATACATCTCTAACACAGGGAATTGTTTTACCAACTCCACACTGCATTAGAAGACAAACTTTTCTTCTTTTATTCTTTTTATTTATTTTTTTTAATTTATTAACTTGTTCTCCCTGATTTAGCTGAAATATTGCTTTACTGGAAGTTGAACTCTTAACTAATCAATAAATCAACCCATTTACTTGTTTATGACTATCTATCTAGTAACTACACAGTTAGAGAGTGGTCTTTTACGGGGAAGATGTGGATTGGTTGATGCTAGAAATGCTTGAAATATAAAAGACAATAATCTGTAAAATGGGCCAATGCCGTCATAGGGAGCTGGCGCTTAACGGAACTTGTGCATGAATGAATATATGGCTTTAAAGGTACTCAAAACAGATAAATTTTTAAGGACAGTGAAGGGATCTTATGATCACCATTCAAGAAACCGTTACGTTGACTTCTATTAATTGCATTTATTAAGCTTGTAACACCCATTTACCAGATTTATCAGTCCCTTTTCTTTTAGAATTGTATATGAAAATTTCCTCTCCATTTCCCATCAAAGGTTGCCATGTATTTGCAAAACGCATTTACAAATTAATGGCTCCGTAAAAGGTTTATATCACTACAGTATGAAAAGAAAACATTTTATATCTTAATTTAGAAGCTAAACAAACATATATATACATTTTAATATACATAATAATGCTAAAAAATCAATAATTTAGTATGTAATCGTGACGAAGATTTGACAATTCTACTAAATTAAATACTTTCTGTAATAAGTGTACCAATTAAAAAATGTCATTTCATTTAAAAAATATATCGATTTTAAATGGATATTCAACTTTGTTAAGTAGTTAATATTTATACATGGAATGTACTTGAATGTTTTTGTACGAACATTGTAATTAGCAAGCTGTCGTTATTGTCTGCTTGTTAGTGTCGTTAAGTTTTTCGGCTGGTTGTCTTTTGGTTATTTGTGTCGTAGTTTGCTGTAGTATCCGTTTTGTCATCAATGCCATAGTTGTCCGTATTGTCTGTTTCTACTGACGAGGAAGTTAGTGACTTTTTTTGGTGCCGTAGTTTGCTCTATATTTTATTTGAAATCAGTGCTATAGCTTCTGTTATCATTGAGGTGGTTTGTTGTAGTGTCGGTTTGTTATTTGTGCCGTTTTTCTTAGGTATCATCTGTTTTGTAACTTGTGTCGTATATTGCTGCATTGTCTGTTTGTAAATGGTGTTGTAGTTTGCGTTAGTGTCTGCTTACTAGCGCCATATATGTAGGTATAATCTCTTTGCTATAAGTGCCGTTTTAATGCCATAATGTTTGTTATTAGTGCCGTAGTCCTCTGTGTTGTATTTTTTATTTATGCATTTACTTTTGTTTTTGTGCTTTGTTTTTTTTTTTTTTTTGTTTTTTGTTTGTTTTTTGTTTTTTTTTTTTTTTGTTGGTTTTTTTTTGTGAGACAGAATCCACATAATACAGCTTCGTCNGCTATATGCATTAATTTCCTCGCACCTTGGGCTCCGTCTACAAAACTGATATGTGGGTTGGGCAGTAGCCTCTACACGCGAGACCATGCTTTCCGTATTATGAACAAAGAAATACGGAAAGCCTGCCCACATACCATTACAGACATACTGTTAAAAAAACACGCGTCGTGCACATAAACAATCTCGGGTGTGCTTTCCTGCCCCTACCCATTTTCCCCTTTCCCAGTGGCAAACAAAACGATATGGCCCGGTTGTTCCTACGAGTTCTATTTGTTTCTTTTTAACTTTGTTAATCAGTTAACTTATAGTCTTTATGTGGCTGAAATATTGCTCACTGGACGTACACTCTCAATATAAAGTCAACCGTCTAGTAGGCTCCTGGTCACTTCTAACGTGTTTTGATTGACACTTCTTTGATTTTAATTGCATTCATGATAAATTGATTAAAGTATTTAAATATACATTTGTTTTATTCGAAGAGTTAGAAAAGTTTGTTTTCGTTTTAATTCACAGGTATGAAAAGATTACAGACTGATTCCTGATAAGTCAAGTCACTCTACAAAGAAATTTGATGCCTGATCGAACCAAGCATAAAACGTAAAAGTTAAATGTATGCTATTGATTTTCGAACATAAAAACCAAAATGGATTGAGATAAAATTCTACTGCATTTTTT
>MJUU01015014.1:94178-127864 GCA_002080025.1 Modiolus philippinarum | reverse complement strand
ACATTAAAAATACTTTATTACAAAAAGACAAGACAATAATACATACTAAAATAAAATTGTAAAAGCAGTTGATTTCATACATTTAAATTTCCCGCCAACATTCCTGACTTCACGTGATACTTCCGGTTGACGTCACTTCCGGTCACGTGACTTCCAGTGACGTCATTTCTGTAATCCATCTAATTCACAAATACTAACATAGTTTATTGAGTATTACCTGGTAATACATCTCTTTACCAACCCATTTCCTCGCATATTTCTTTTATCACTTTCATATTCTTCATAATGAATTTGATATCACAGGCGCATTTAAGTAAGTTTGAGTGTGTTTCAACAAGCTTAAATAATCTTATTAGTGAATAACAGTATGACACTGAAAATTTAATACCATTTTGTGCCAGGAAAACACCAATATTTCCTTTCTTTCTTTCCTTTAGGTGATTAATTACTTTTCCTTCCAATGCAGATTTATATATTATATCTCTCTTGTTGCTTCTTATTGCTTGCTCTAAGAAATATAATGTTTTTATACAATCTCCTTCTGTTTCCAAGTTAATTTTTATTTCTCCTTCAATTTTACGTTCCTCGGAATATAAACTAATCAATTTGTCTTTAACTTCTCTTTTCACAAAACTACGTGTCCGTTTTAGCACAGGCTTATTTTCCTCAATTTTTCTTGAATATTCAATAAAAAACTGTTTAATAAAAATATCCTCTGGGTAGGTTGTAAATAAATATTCCTTTAGATTATTCAATAACTCGTTTGCCATTTTTATTAACAAATAGTTCTTCCTTGCGCTAATGTAAACTACGTCGATGATCAATATAAACTTAACAACGACTATAAATATTTACATATTTGTTGTGAAGTCAGTTACTAAGATCGATTCATAATTTATTCACCTATTGAATTTAAATTCTTAAAGTATTGGCTATTACATAGTAATACATAATAAATTGACTCTTTATTGATAATTTATATTTATTACATATCATATATGCTGTATACTATTTATTAGGACATGAGTTTTAAATAGATTTAAATGACAAGCCAAGCGTATTGTGTATTAGTTATTTATTTCAATGAATAGATATTTAAACACACCAGGAACAAAAATCAATGCGATGTCAGTACATAATGAACTGGCTGTTTATTGACAATTACCGGGTAATACAACTTTGTACAACTTTCACGACAGAGTTATCTAACTTTCATTGTGTATTACTCGGTAATTCATATATTTAATTTTCTTTTCTTGTGTGTATATATGTTTATTTTTTATTGTGTATTACTCGGTAATTCATATATTTAATTTTCTTTTTTTGTGTGTATATATATTAATTTTTATTGTGTATTACTCGGTAATTCATATTATTTTTTTCTTTATTGTGTATTACCCAGTAATTCATATATTTTTTTTCTTTATTGTGTATTACCCAGTAATTCATATAATTTTTTTCTTTATTGTGTATTACTCGGTGATTCTTTAATTGCTGTACTGCCGGCTATTTTTTTTTTGGGAGAGGGGGGTCAAAAATTTTTTTTCACTTTTTCTCACTTTTTCTATTTTTTTTGGGGGGGGGGTGTTTTTGTGTCTATTTTTTTTTTTTGAGGGTCAAAAATAAAGGGTTTTTTGTGCTGTTTTTTTGCTTTTTTGATAAAACTTATGTCATTTTTAGGTCTTTTGAGGGTTTTTTGGGGGGTTAAAATTTGTAATAATATATTACTTGAGCGAGGCGTTAGACTCGCTCAAGTAATATATTATTCTCATTAATTTCTCATGAATCCTTAGATAAATTGAGTAAAGATACGCCAGATCCTTTTGTTTCATTTCACATTTCTTGAAAAGGGTGAATTTTGTATGATCTATTTTTGTTGTTTGTTGGCTGTAAACATATAACTATGATTCTTTTATGCAATGCATAGATATGCTATTTAATTTAAATTAGAAATTGTTCCTCTTTGTTTTAAATAATAAATGATGATTTTTAGTTTTCGTTGATAGTGAAAAATAGTGATGATCCAGTAAAAGCAGTGCACAAACATTTGAATAAAAATAACAGAAAAATTTTAAAAACATATTTCAGAAGGAAGTTAGAAGGCCTACAACCATTAATAGCTAGTCTGTAGGGTAAGCAACACAAGGTTTTGTGGAATACAAAAGATGGATTTGTTCTTGTGCAGTGGTATCAATTTCCAGACATAATCTCCAACCCAAGAATTAGTATCCAGTTTACTTAAAATGCTACTTTGCACGTCTTCTTTTCATATTAGTTATTGGTTTTAATTTCTTATATCTGCGTGACTGAAATGATCTGAACTTGAAGAAAAAAATTGTTAGGGAAGACAAAAAGAAAGCATGAAGATATATTTTAGGCACATAAGCAGGCCATACTTCGATCTACGTTCACATCAATAAGCAATGCAGGGATATGGAGTAAATGCACGTGAAATAAAATCTACAAATACATGGCAAAACCAAGCAATTGAAAAACGCTTTTATTGTAGTTCTTCATCTTTAAGCGACCAACAGGTCTTCCGCAGTGAGCTTTGCTTATACCTCATAGTAAGTTCATGATGGCTCCTAGCACTGGTTTGAGCGGAATTCATTGCTTATTGTCGAGTGATGCTACATCCATGATCTTCTTTATTAATGAATGCCGGGTTGTCAACAAGCATAAAAATAACTGGCATTGTGTTCTTACAATCGCTGGCATCCCTGCCCGACAAAAAGAATAGCAGAAGACAATTACAACACTTAAACAATAACAGGACACTCATTGAGTAAAAAGTAAGAAAACTTGACATAATATAATCATGAGATGTCGGCACAGTAAACAGGTGGTCAGAATGAAAATTTTATATTTCAAAAATTAAAAAAGCCAAAATTTCAAAGTATGATAGTGCATCCATATGAGAAGTTCTCTAAAGCACAAGTACACCATTACTGAAATGTATATAGAGCATAAATCTTTCACACTGGGAATCGTTTTCGGACTCCGAACTGTAGGAGAGACAAACTCTAGTCTAAAAAAGTAATAAAGGGATGTGGAGTAATTGCGCATGAAACAAAGTCTTTAAAAATACATGGTAAAGCAAACTAATGTACAACGCTTTTAATATTGTTCTTCATCTTGAAATCTAATGGAAAAAATCTTCATTTTTATTTTGTTGAAAATTAAGGAGTATCTCCCTCATAAAAAGCTCTTAGCTGATTTTGGCTTTACATTTAGATCACATTGATTATTTGTTCTCTATCAGTTTTTAAACATCTTTGAGTTTATGGTCTTCCAAACATTTAGATTTTATCTGCACTGAAGAGACATAAGTTGTCAAAATGCGCATATGCAGAATTCAAATTTACAATATTTTTGGTATTTAGTCATTTCATAATCTACTCTTAAATTTTTAATGGAGGTAATAACAAAATTACCTAACAGATTTGTCATTAGCCAATGTCCAAGAGGCAAATAGACAAATTAGGTGGAAAACCACCGGAAAATTTGTCAACCGCATTGTTCCTGACTTGGTACAGACATTTCAAACGAAATGGTGGGTAAAACACCTCCCATTCCTTTCCGGTAGTATCCGGTAGCATTTTAACAGCACTTGCTATTGAAACGTCTTATTAAAAAGAAATGTTTAGTAAAAATGAATCTTGAATCACAGTTCGGACCGACTTTCAAATTTTTCCACAAGGTATTGGTAACGATTCAAGAACTTTTTACATGATCCTATGAGAAGGAATTTATTGAAGCCTTGATTTATAAAGCGTTCACAAAGATAAAAATGAGAAAGTCTATATAATTTGTGCTAGCTTTCAAAGCAAATTTAACCAAACTGAATTGGATACAAAAATACGGAAGTTGCATGTACAAATATTGCTCATTTAGGTTGAATCCGACATAAAACATGACTGCGACTACAGAACATAATTTTAGATTTGACCCTAAGGCCAAATCATATTTTGGAGATTTTTGGTGAAGCCGCTGAAGCCAAATCAATCAAATGTTAGCGTAACATTAGACTTAATGAAAAAGGACATTTTGGTCGTGGCTTAGAATCGTTTTGTTAGGTGAGCAATTCATGCTCAGTCACTGAACCTCTAGTTTAACTGGCCATTTAAGGGGGTTCGCTACTCTATACGAAAATAAATAGGATTTCAAATAAATGTGATTTTCTGTTAGAAAATTAAAAAAGAAGTAATTTAAGTGAAAAAAAATCATAGGTTGATGATCTCGTTTTTGATATTTAAGTGATTGAAAATTTGGCGGGAAACTGAACTCCTCGGATTTTTCATTGGATTAATATTAGCAAAGTTTGACCACGAATGAATGTGACAGAATAAATAAAATTCAATGAAATTTTTACAGCATGCTTATAAAGATGTATAAAATGAAATTATGGGGAAAAATAAGGGGGTCCATGGGCAAAAAGTTATAATGCTTTTAAATGGATAAAACCAGAGAATTCCGAAAATCTGACAGAAATCCCAAAACATGAGGAGAGAACCTCCTTAAGTGCATCTTTTGGTATGCTTAGTGTACCTTATGCTTTTTTCTTGTAACTGGAATACTTTCATTACAGATTGATTTTAAAAAAATCTGTTGAAAGTTGATATATTAATTTAATTTCAAGAGTAAGTAGGAATGCAACCGTCAGTCTAAAACGAACATTCCAAGGACAATGGCAACATCGCCTCGTGTGAATATTATACACTGTATTCCCCTACGGTGAGATCACTCTACATTAGTGAGTTTTTGTAGGATTTTCAGAGTACCGCCGATGTTATATCTCCATTGTCCATTAGAAAAGCATGTACATCCGGGTTGCTAAATCGTAAGATATTTAAACCGCGTAGTTGCTATAATGTTACATCCCTAGGACTTAAAACATTTTTTTGTGTTTGAAAATCAGAATGTTATAACAGCCAAAACGGAGGGATTAATTCTTTAATGTAATGAATAAACTTCATCTTAAAAATTCATTTTACTTGCTTGTAATGTACAAAATGTCGTTTTGAAACTTTAATGCAACTTTCTAGAAAAGGTTCGGAAAAAAATAGATCTAAAACTTTAAATGGATTTTTCTCGGTTTTAGAAAATTGTGATATTCATTATTATAATATTCACTTCGACATGGCGTCGAAACATAGGTTGCCGAAATGGTCAGTTGCAGAACTAATGTTTTCAGCAATTTCTGTATTTCTTGTTTTGTCTTTAAATGCTTAGGATTTTCTTGAATTGCCTTGATTTGCAGTTCTACAAAGCCTTTTGATATTTTTGTTATAAATTATACTCTCAAAAGAAAAGGTAACATGATTTTTTTTATCATCTGAGAGTAACTAAAAGCTAATTGTTTCAATTCTAGTTATAATTTATGCTATCGTCGAAAATTTATCATTTATTTATGTATTGATTGTTATGTTCCCCTTTGTTATAAAAAGTACAAAACCTATTGTCCTTTTTCTATTGCAATAAACATTTTGAGTCAAGATAATATATTTTTAGCTTTTTTTCACCTTACGGAACGAAAACTTTTTCCCCACGCAGTAACACAGTTATCCGAAATCCTTTCAATTGCAAGAAAACAAGGATCCGTTGGAACAATATAACTGAAATCATTGTTCCCAAGATCTAATCTATAAATCATTTAATAATTTAGTTGAAGAATTAAAGATGGTTGCCACTTATTAAAAATGCCTTGTAGACGTATATATTTAAGTGAAAAAGATAAAAAGAGATACCTAGAATGACTGAAAATTACAATCAAAGGCCACGGTATACAATCAACTTCAACGAAAAACACAAATAAAATCCAAATGGCAAACGTAGACAACATGTCAGTTAACTGCTAGAAAAAAGAAGGGAAACGGGGAATGTGTCAAAGAGACAACGACCCAAAGGAGAGTAATAACAACTTAAAGCCATCATAAGATCTTCAATGAACGGTGAGAAAAACCCACACCCAACGGTAGGTCGGAGTCGGTCCCTGAATAAAGAGTAATCAAGTTCAGTTAACTGCTATAGTAGTCTTTTTTGATCTGTATATTTGGTTCTTTCAGTTTCATTTTCACATTTGACTCAGTCCTGTTGCTAACTGAATTGAACTGTAGTTACGAATTTTTTTTTTATTTATCCCTTTGGCTATAGGAGAAGGTTTGGGCCCAATAAAACTAGTTTAACCCCGCCGCAGCAGGTTTGCGCCTGTCGTAATCAGGAAATTTATCAATAAAGCGTTTGTGTGACTTGTCTGTTTACTACTTAGTTTACTTTATGTCAATAGGAGTCTAGCACGGTGTTTATTACTCTGAACTTGATTACTTTTTATTTAAGGGTCGACTCCGACCTGCCATTGGGTGTGGGGTTTTTCACCGTTCATTGAAGATCTTATGCTGGCTTTGAGTTGTTATTACTCCCCTTTGGGTCGTTGTCTCTTTGACGCATTCCCCGTTTCCCTTCTTTTTTCTAACAATAGGAATTCAGGACAGCCGGACATGCTACCAGCACATGCAATAAACCATTGGAAGGGGTAAGCTGTTTATGGGTATCCAAATTTCCCCTTTCTCTATTATGTCTATAACAAATATACGAAAATTCATAGATTCATAGACTGGACTGGACATCAGGAAATATAATTTCAGATATCATTTATAAAGACAAGTGAGTTTTATTTTTCACTATTTGAAAGACGTTTGACAAACAAGGAGATAATCCACATGAAACAACGGCAGTAGAATACCGAAGGAACAAAGGAGGGAAATCCACAAAAATTGAAGTCCAAAGACATGGCCAAAACGAGAACATTGAAAACAATGGCGCCAGACACAAAACAATGACGTTAGTCAGACACAAAGCACAGAAATAGAAATCACAACTTTCAAAACAAAGGCACTCACAGTGTGAACTCCAGTGAAACTGAGAATGTCATCAGGTGCTCCGGAAAGGTAACATGTCCTGCTCTGTTAACACCATCCATCCGTCACACTGCAAGTGATGCAAATTTAGTTTTTGAAGGGTCTGTTAGGTAGCTTATTGGTGAATGTCATTTTCTAACCCTTAGACATAACCAATTAAAATCTACGGTACGTATTACTTCTCTAACCCTCAAACAGTACCATGGTAAAATGTTGAAATTTTTTTTGAAATAACCTTAGTACGGTTCCACAAACATCCCTAACGAGACAGAACTAAAATATTATACCAGACAACACAAAAAACTCAAGCACTCACAGTGTGAACTCCCTTAAAAACTGAGAGCGACATCAGGTGGTCCGGAAGGGTAAGCATGTCCTGGTTTGTTAACAGCACCCGCGACACTGTGAGTGAGTCAATCCAGGAAAATGTCAAAGTCAGTCGTCAAATTCGGGAAGACGTGAATCTAGCTGAAAATGTCCACTTTCATTTGAGATACTGACATGTCATTTCTTTCAATGATGTTATGGTGACGGCCATAGAATTTCTTGGGGGATGAAATTAACATAGGTTGAACAAATCCCTGACTAAGCAGCTTTTGGGACAGTGTTTTTGTTCTGTTCAAGAAATCAGTGTACAAATTCGACAGTAACGAATCAGCTGTGAAATGTACACTCTATACGCTGGAGAGGTAGGAAAATTGCTACTAAGAAAGGGAAAGTTCACAATTGGGAAATTAAAATCATCACGCTTGTCATATAGCTTAGATTTCAAACGCCCATCTTCGTCAATATACAATAAAAGATCTAGGTACGAAGCTGAAGTAGGTGTTTCAGTTGTTTCTTTAATCTCAAGCTCATTGGGATAGATCTGATGTAAATACTCCTTAAATTTAGGATTATTAAGAGAAAGTACATCGTCTATGTGGAGGAAGCTGAAATTGAAAGGACTGGGCTAAATGTTTTTTAAATAAGCCCTTGTAAAAACCTGGCCTCGTACGAGTAAAGAAAAAAGGTCAGCTAAACGCGGCGCAGTTGCTTCAAACAGAAATCCCTATTGTCTGTTGGAAATACAACCTCCGAATTCGATCAAAAATTCTAAAATTTTGATTACCTCAGTCTCAGTGTACTTCTTGTTTGAATCAGTGTGGTTTTTAACAAGACATGTCTGGTCTTTCCCTATAACTAAATAGGTGTATCTGCGTTCTCCATTTTTAGTGAATGGAGGATATTTCTGTTGCTGAGCTAATATTGGTTAACAGTTTTAATCATACTCAGATTCTTTGCAATGCCTTGTTAAAAATTCTTCTGAAACAGGTTATAGACAAAGAAGCTTTAAAATTTGTTATGCCCCTATTTCACGAAGACTTTATTATTTTGGTTAGTTGAAGAAACGGGAGTTTCCATTTCGACTCCTCATACTTTGTTCAGATGTTATCAGGAATGCATTAGGAGACTTCTGTGTCACATAAAGCTAGGACATTCCCCAAACTATTTCATTTCAGAAAATAATATGTTTGAAGGTAAAATATTTGGTCAATCTCCAAAAAAAAATTACATACTGATGGCATACACTTTGTACTCAGAACAGAAACATAAAAGGATTTTATTGCATCAAAAGTCAATTCTGTAGAGAGTAAGACATAAGATAAAGCAATATATCCTTTATTAGCAATGAGATATCTCAATTACAGTTTTATTAAAAATTTCTTGATTTATATATCTGCTTTGAAGTCTAACTTTGTAAAAAGTTTATTCTATTTGCATTTTGTGGAAAACTCTTTTGTGTTCAGGGGTTTTACAGGTTATGATTAAAATTCAGAGAATAAGAGTTGTAATCTGAAGTATAAAATTTAACTTCCATTTCTTTAAATAGCTGCAAACATAAATCTAAATGGGTGGCTGCCTTTAGCTTTTTTTCAAACACAAGCAATATCACAATGCTATGAGAGTTAGTAGTTATGTTTGTTCTGAGGTCAGAAAAATAAAAATGTCATACTTCCTCATACAGCATTACAAAATTTATATACAATGTGTACTGTAGGTTCATTTTTACAAAGGTATAAAACATTATGTATAAGTCCAATAGTAGTTAATTTTGTTTCTGTTACGGTGTTTGATAAATGTGTATAACATTTAGCGTACAAGATGCGTAGTAAGCACTTCTGTATTGATCAAGATACTGTTTATACCTTTATTTTTTAACGAATCACTATGTAAACTAGGACGATTTATACGCTTTATGTGCTTTTAGCATTTACACGATTTAGTAAGCCAACACACTGCACTAGGAACTTGAAAAAAAAAACAAAACTCGAAACACATCATATCTTATAATGACGGCAATAGCTTTTTGAACACAAGCTTATTTATTTTCAGGTAAAATACCCACTGTGAAAATACCTCCTGCGAGTAACCTATTAATGTATCACGAATCTTTCACATTACTATTCAATAACGATTAAGAGAAGAATCGTACAATATTATTGACAGCACAGAATGATAACTTATAAAAAAATCAATTTTCAAAAATGGCAAAAGTTTAAAACATGAGAAACTCATATTTATTAATTGCAGGTATTAAATCGAAATCGGTCTAGGGAACCGTACATGTACGAAGTTCTGCAAAAAAAGGAGGACACTTTATTCAGTATTTCTTCTTGTGGTAAACAATTATCACCTGTTAAAACTACATGGGAGAAAATGCACACCACAATTTTTTGTTGTTGTTCAGCTTGTTTATTATTTTTAATTCTCTTATTATTAACGCTTATTATCTAATCCTTGCACAAAATAACGAGACTTTGAAGCTTGAGTTAGATATGAACTTGTTGAATCGCTTTTACAGGAAGTTTATTGGTCGAGCGTCAAGAAATAACACATCACGCGTGATGTGCTATTATTTTTTCGACGTTTTTATTGGAACACTGTGAAATCTCGTTGCCCGTGTTTAACGTTTCCTAGCAACGGTGTTGTAATTTGAAAAATAGCAGTTCGGCACTAAAAATTCGCTGCATTTATTTATAAAAATCATATAAGAAATAATTTTAACAACTCGAAAGAATTATTTCTCTGGATATCAACTCTCGTTATGTAATTTCAAATATAATAAACTCACCAAAGCCTCCTTTATTATATTTTGAAATTACATACCTCACTCTAGTTGATATCCATCGATATACACTTTCTCGTTATGAAAACTATTATAATTATTATTTATTTATTTTATATTTTTAATTTGTATTATATTATAATCGTTTTTTTTTTCTTTTTTTTTTTGGTTGTAGTCATTGAAAAACAATCAAATGGACTTTGATTATATTATTATCTTATTCTGAAAATCTATTAAAAAATTACACAAGAGCATTGGTTTGCTTAACTTTCTGCGCAATTGATTGTACCGAATTAAGCCATATAATTTGAAATGTCCACTAACATTTCCCTTTGAAAATAAATCTGAAACGGCATCTAAAAAATAGTAACAAGGTACCTCTACGTTTAATAGCATTATTTGTTTTGTTTTGTTTTTTCCTGAAAACTGATTATAAGACGCACTTTATTAAAATAAAAATATGCATATACAATCACTTTTCATAGATTTTAAATTTTAACAATTTTCAAAATATAAAGACGGTTCTCATAAGAAATTGTAACACCGGCAATTTTCCCCTAGATCACATTCTTAATTCGTTATTGCCTTTAATAAACCTCGGAATTATGTTACCTATATCATAATAAAACGAAATAAAAAATCTAAGAAATTCAAGAATACCCTTAACACTTTTTAAAAAAGTTACTCAGCATTTTCTAGTGAATTTTTCTTTGGCTCTATTTCACCAAATTTCTTAAAGTAAAACCAAGAAACCTTATATTTTGCTAATACTCATCGCATTATCTAATCAAATGTATTTGTTCTCTGTATTATTTTGAAGCTGCCATTCACAGTAAAACTCTAATATATGTTGCCCAGATACGTTACAAAAATTTTTTTATGTTACTCAGTAGTTTGTTCTTTGGTTTATTAGCAAAAAATGGGATCTTTTATTTTATTCATTGATTTGTTTTTCTTAAGTGGTGGTAATAGTATTTACTAAACAGTGTCAAAACACAGTTTAAAGATACTGAAGTAAAGTATAGTTGAAACACTTTCATGTTCCGAACACATTTCTATGCAATAAATAGATAAAATACAACATAATAAACAGATAACAAATACATGTAATAGATACTGTATG
Source organism: Modiolus philippinarum (assembly GCA_002080025.1). Taxonomy (NCBI): domain Eukaryota; kingdom Metazoa; phylum Mollusca; class Bivalvia; order Mytilida; family Modiolidae; genus Modiolus; species Modiolus philippinarum. The sequence continues at coordinate 116,715 of MJUU01015014.1, read as the reverse complement.
GTTGCTATATTTTGGGGGGTATTAATTTTCGCGCTTTTCGCGTTTAACAGGATAAACGCGAAAATTTATATCCGCGAATATTTCACTGTGAACTTAAATATAAATGAAAATAAGGTCTTAAGCTTAAAATCCGCGAAAATAAAACCCTGCGAATAAACCCAAGACAGAAAACCGCAAATATAAAGCACTATACAGTAACAGCACCATGTGGAAAATTTTGAGGTTTCGGTCGAAACTGTGATCCAAGATTTTTTGTTTAACTAAATACTGAGATAATATGATCATTCAATTTTGCTGTCTACAACTTTTCAATAGCAATTGTTGTGTTGCTACCGGACACTATTGCATTAGTAGGGGAGGTTTGGTGCGCCATCAAACTTGTTTAACCCACCATCCATTTGAATTTCCTGTACCAAGTCAGGACCATTATGGTCTATAATTTTCCAGTGAATTTGTCTTTTTGTTTCTTGGACTTTGGCTGTTTAAAATTCCATTAGTTAATATTATAATTCGTATAATCAGAACATTTTCTCAAATGCGATTGAAAAGTACATCTAGAATAACTTATTTGAGCAAGGAAAAATATGCCATGTTGATTTAATTCGACTGATATCTAACTAACTGTAAGTTAAAATTATACCTGGACCCTATTTGAAATAAAGGTTTAACGGTTTCACGAGCTATCCTTTAAAAAGGAGTTGACTCAGCGACGGACTATAAGAATCTAACACCAGGGCAAGGGTCAGACAGAAAAATCTCAGACACCCAAGTAAGTACTCGGACGAAGCTTGTTGAGTCCTTGACGCCAGAAGTCTTACCCGAGGGTGTCTGAGACTTTTTGTCTGACACTCTCACTGGTGTTTGATTATCCCCCCCTTCAGCATCCAAAGAATCAAACAAATCACCGTCGAAACGCCATTGTTGACATCAGTGAATTACTTTCCTTTTCACGACGTCATGAAACATGGAGCACGCGTCCGAGTCCCAGGTTATTTCGGTGCCAACTATTTAGGCATTAATGATGTGTTTTAATTCAAACTTTGAAGTGCTAATGTAGTCAATACTTTTAATTATATTCTTTTCGATTCATATAGTCTAAGCTGTGTATATTGTGATGATATAAAACTGGCGTGAAGATATCGGGAATGTAGCTTGTCTTACACCCCCGTGCAAAACAGAAAAAGCTTACTACGAAATCAAGGGATTCCCTTATCCGAGTTGGGAGAACGACATTTTCAACACTGGTCAGTCTTCTACAACACAGGTGGCATTGAGAGTCTTTTTCAACACATGTAGCGTTGAATATGGGTAATCAGTGTTGACTCAACACCGGACAGACTTTTACTACACAAGTAATTTATTTAAAACTAAAGTAAAGATCTTTATTTGTTTTATTTATTAATTTATGTTGTTATATTATTTGTTAACTATTTTTAATTATTTCATTAATTAGTCTATTAATACTTTTATTATTCAGTCATTGATTTTTAATATAGAAGAATCTCCACTTTTTTACCTTTTTTTTGTTATTTCATTTAGTTACCTATTTTTGATAGCCAACTAAAACCGGACCGATGAACATGTTCATATACCCTCGCTAGATCACACAAGCGCCCTGGAATGTTTTTGGGGGTACCTCGTTAATATTCAAAGTTTATGTAATAAAATTAAATGTGCAAATTTTGAGTTCACTCAAAATGTTTGTTCCGTTTCTTCATAGTAAAAATTCAAAGATTATTAGAATTTTTTTTCTAAATTAAAAAAAATGATAACATGAAATACCTACAGAAAAATATGTCAGGGAGCTACAAAGGAAAAACATGAAAAAGGCAAAAGAGAAACGTAGATAGGAACTCGGGACAGCCTTACTTGGTACCAACAATAGAAAAAACCATTGGTAGGGTTAAACCGTTTATGGGTACCTAAACCTCGCCTTTATTTGCCCCGTTTCCCTATAGTATAATACACATACGAATAAAACCTAATACAGGTAGACTACTGACTACTGACTCCATGACCACAATCTTGAAAGCAAAGAAAAAGACAATACGTAATTTTGAAAGATTGGTCAAAGAGTGCTCACCGCTAGACTGCCGGCTAGTTCAAGGAGCCTAGTCTGCTGGTAGAACATGGTGATGTCATGAAAAACTTATAAAATAATTTTTCTAAGGATTTCAAAAATTTATTTATTACTTGATATATATTTGAAATGAATGGATAAGTAAAAAGAACGATTTTTCTAAGGATTTCAAAAATTCATTTAATTCTTGATATGAATGACTAAATACCGAAAATGAATGATAATAATGAAATGAATGGATAAATTAATGCATTAATGAAGGAAAGATAACAGGAAACACTTACAATGGCCGAACATTACAACCACATGCCACAATCCACCAGGGAACTGCACACAAAAAACAATAAAATGACAAATGACAAACATAGACAACGATAGGAACTCGGAATAGTCGGACTTGGTACCGGCATTAGCAACAGCTAGCGGTAGGGTTAAACCGGTTAATGGGTACCCAAACCTACCTTTTCTCTATCATGTTTCCCTATAGTATAACTAACAAATAAAACCCAATACAGGTAGACCATTAACTCCAAGACCACAATCTTGAAAAGGAAAGAACAAGACAAGACGTAATTTCGAAAGATGGGTCAGGGAGTGCTCGCCACTAAACTGCCGTCAAATGAACGGTCACTAGTGAGGTTAAAACTTGAAACAAGTAATATTTTTGTGAAACAGCTCCGCCAAAGCTCCGCCTCCGAGTCACTTGACAGGCATGGTATATGGTTGTAGATGTACTGTGCGGAAATAGTGTAAATGCTTCTATCAATGCAGTTGCTTACAGGAAGCATAATAATGGTTGGTTTTTAAATAAGAGTCAATAGAAGCTTTGGCTGATCAAGAAAGTTTTGCGGAATTTGGAACCTTTCTTCGTGAAAACAAATCTTGTAGATTTAGGCGAATATTGGCAAAGAATTGGCAAAACAAGATCAGAATTCCCTTTCAAAAGCTGAAACCGCCGTTGAACAGACTTAACATGATATATGTATAGATAATTCTAGGTGAAACTAGGCCTTCAACAAAAAGGAAACACACCTAATTCATAATAAGTTTCAAAACGGCCCCTAGCACCGGTTTGAGCGGAATTGGCTTCCTAAATGTTGAATGTTAGTAACATATTTTTGTCTGAATATTTAAATTTGATTTTTGTATAATCACCTAGGTGAACTTCCGACCGCAGACGCGGTGCCCATCGATGACGCGGTTGTAAACAAAGCTAAAATAAATGACAGATAACCTACAAAAAACGTGAGTTTTTTTCCTTCATTATTCTACTGTCGTTGTTTTAGGGTGAAAACAAGAATATGTGTCTAAAGGATACAATGCCCCGCCTCACAACTATTTTGAACAATGCTATATTTCATATCAGTAAAGCATGAAGTTGGTTGCATGGATATTTTTTTTATGATTTCTATTTAATTATACCCCAATGGGTATTTTATTTAATGGGTGGTTAATGATTATAGCTCACATCCTTCACTGAAAAGAAACTTAAACCTATGAATAAACCTCAAACCATCCCCCTTCTTCCGTAATCAGTGAAGCATGAAGTTGGTGGCATGGGTAAATTATTATTATGATTTCTGTAATATATAGTTCTATAAAGTTTCATGATAATAGCATACGTCTTTCACATAAAAAAAAACTTGAACCTAATTGTAAAACTACCCCCCCTGCTTTTATCCATTATTAGTGAAGCATGAAGTTGGAAACAAAGCTACTTTTTTATTATGATTTTTGTTTTAATCATAACCTAATGTGTATTTATATAATGTTTCATGATAATAATATCCTTCACAGAAACTAAAACTTCAACCTAAGGGTAAACCTCATACTTTCTCCCTTTTTCAATGATCGGTGAAGCGTGAAGTTGGTAGAAAGGACATTTTTTGATGATTCTTGTTTAATTATACCCTAATGTGTATTATTTAAAGTTTCATGATAATAGCATACATCCTTCACAGAAAAAATCAACCTAAGGGTAGTCCTCTTAATGCCCCGTTTTTTTCCATGATCAGCGAAGCATGAAGCTGGAAGCATGGAGTTATTTTTATTATGATTTTTGTTTATTAATAGTATACATCCTTCACAGAAAAAAAACGTCAACCTGAGGGTAAACCTGACTTGGGACGGACGAACGAACGAACTCGAACACTATATGCCCCCTACTATTGTAGGTGGGACATAAACAGAATAGAATTTGCCCTAGTTATTCAAATAAAGAAGGTTCTCTGTGTAGTGTATGCACGCATGATGCATAACGATCAGAAGCAAGGGCGGTATTTCAGTAACTCATCGGTCGAAAGAAAAGTAAACACAAAATATCTTAAATTCTCTTTGTCAGTGATTTCAAAATTACCAATTATATTTAGAAACTTGGCTTTAAGTGGACGGCTTCATGTATGTAATTCCTCTATATAATAATCATGCTACATTAAAATAAAACTGCCATTTTAAGGTTAATCAAACATTAAAGCAACTACAGTACATTGTTTGGATCAAGATTGACGCCCTCATATATTCAAATAATGTACAATTATTGCGGTTCTACTGGAATTAATTGATTTCTTTATTTCTAACTTGTGTATTTGTATTTGTACAAGTGCTGGACCGGCGCTTTGCTTTTGCAAAAAATGTATTTCATTTGCGACACAAACTATACTTTGTTTGCGACAAAGTTAACGACTGAAATGTGGCAATAATGAAGATGGGCAGTGATATATATAATAATATTGGTGCTGAAATCTCTTTAATTTTTTCTTTCTAAATAACAAAATACCGAAGTTACTGGTAATTTATTTTCTGCATATGCGCATTTCGGCAACTTATGTCTCATCAGTGCAGATCAAACCAAAACATTAATGTTTAAAACATGCATACCGGTATTTTGTCTTGATAATTCTACTTGTATATAAAGGAAAGTTGAAAACATTGCAGTCATATTTATTCTTGAAATTTTTGTTTTGTTTCGTTTTCTTTGACACCCTTGTCTGGCTCCCTTCTCCCTTCTAATGAAACATTAGACCTTCAATGACACACCAAACTCGCGAGTTCTTATAGTATCATAGAGAAATAAATAATTGACATGCCAATTAAGTTTACCTGAGTAATGGCGCAAATGAATTCTAACCTGGTGACGCGAATGAAATAGTCCAGTTTTCAACTAATTGCGCTAATGTAACGCACTGTTACAACCACTTTTGTAATCCCAACCACTTTTGTAATCCCTTGATTACAAATGTGGTTTTGGGTTACAAAGGTGGTTGGACTAAATGTCTTATCAACCACTTTTGTTATCCCTAACCACTTTTGTAATTCATCTATCTTAAGATTTTTTTTCAACATAATTTGGATTCAAAAGTACAGGTTTTACTGTAAAATGTCACTTTAAGTAAAGATCGACATTTTTTTTATGAAACTCTTTGAGTTGAATAAGGGATTACAAAAGTGGTTGAGATTACAAAAGTGGTTGACTGAGATTTATTATCAACCACTTTTGTAATCCCTAACCACTTTTGTAATCCTACGACTTTAGATGTTGTTTAGTATTTTGAAATCCAGAACCGCTGTTACTTGAAGTAAACATCAACATTTTTTTTTAAATTACACTCTTTGAGCTGAATGAGGGATTAAAAATGTGGTTCAGTATTTTTGAAATCAAGAACCACTGTCACTTTAAGTAAAGATCAACTTCTTTTTTATGAAACTCTTTGAGTTGAATAAGGGATTACAATAGTGGTCGAGATTACAAAAGTGGTTGACTAAGAATTTCTATCAACCACTTTTGTAATCTCTAACCTTTTTTGTAATCCTACGATTTCAGATGTGGTTTAGTAGTTTTGAAATCAAGAACCACTGTCACGTTAAGTAAACATCAACATTTTTTTGATGAAACTCTTTGAGTTGAATAAGGGATTACAAAAGTGGTTGACTAAGATTTTTTTTTATCAACCACTTTTGTCACTCACCTGATGTCAGTCCCGGTTTTCATGGGAGTTCACATTGTGAGTGCCTTAGTTCTAAATGTTATCTTTTTATTTCCGTGCATTGTAGCTGTTTCACGTCCTTGTTTTGTCTTTGTTTTTATCTGTTACCGTTTTTGCCATGTCTTTGGACTTCGATTTTTGTAGTCATCGCTTTCCTTGTTCCTTCGGTATTCTACTGCCGTTGTTTTGTAATCCCTAACCACTTTTGTAATCCTACGATTTCAGATGTTTAGTATTTTGAAATCCAGAACCACTGTCAATTGAAGTAAAGATCAACATTGTTTTTTATAAAGCTCTTTGAGTTGAATGAGGGATTAAAAAAGTGGTTGACTCAGATTTTTTATCAACCACTTTTGTAATCCTACGATTTCAGATGTTGTTTAGTATTTTGAAATCCAGAACCACTGTTAGTTGAAGTAAAGATCAACATTTAAATAACACTCTGAGCTGAATGAGGGATTAAAAAGTGGTTGACTAAGATTTTTTTATCAACCACTTTTGTAATCCCACGATTTTAAATGTGGTTCAGTATTTTTGAAATCCAGAACCACTGTCACTTTAAGTAAAGATCAACATCTTTTTGATGAAACTCTTTGAGTTGAATAAGGGATTACAAAAGTGGTTGAGATTACAAAAAAGGTTGACTAAGATGTTTTATCAACCACTTTTTTGTAAACTCTAACCAATTTTGTAATTCTACGATTTCAATTGTGGTAAGTATTTTTGAAATCCAGAACCACTGTCACTTTAAGTAAAGATCAACATTCTTTTGATGAAACTCTTTGAGTTTAATAAGGGATTACAAAAGTGGTTGAGATTACAAAAGTGGTTGACTGAGATTTTTTATGAACCACTTTTGTAATCTCTAACCAATTTTGTAAACCTACGATTTCAAATGTGGTAAGTATTTTTGAAATCCAGAACCGCTGTCACTTCACAAGAAAAGATCAACACCTTTTTTATGAAACTCTTTGGGTTGGATGAGGGATTACAAAAGTGGTTGAGATGGTTCATTCCCATTTATCCAACTTTTTAATAAAATGTACATTACAGGTAAAAATTGAATGTTGGATAAGTGGGAAAGGGTATTATTACTAAAACAACAAAGACTAATTAGAGCTTTGGTAAAGTGTTGGATAAAAATTATGCCAGAAATAAAGTCCTGTTGAAATATATTCCGTCATGTATTATTTACTATTTTTTCTCTTTTTTACACTTTCAATTGTTCGTTATAATGACTTTGTATCTCGTTATAACGAGATAGTTTCTCGTTATAACGACATAGTGTCTCGTTATAACGACATAAGATCTCGTTATAACGACTTAGTATCTCGTTATAACGACATAGTTTCTCGTTATAACGACATAGCATCTCGTTATAACGACATAGTTTCTCGTTATAACGATAAAGTATCTCGTTATAACGAAATAGTATCTCGTTATAACGACATAATATCTCGTTATAACGAGATAGTATCTCGTTATAACGGCATAGTTTCTCGTTATAACGACATAGCATCTCGTTAAAACGAGATAGTTTCTCGTTATAACGACATCGTTTATCGTTATAACGAGATAAAAAATAATAATTGGATGTCAGCCACCGTACAATTTAGATCTAATTATAAATGTAGAAAGTTTGAAGTTATTTTGTCTAAATAGGACATATTTTTCTTGCAGGATTTAAAAATCATATGTGATGGCTTTTTTAAATCGTGAAGGAATAAAATCCATATGAGAGAAAAAAAACACTTCAACACTTAAATGAGGCATATTTTCAAGTAATTAATATACTTTTTCAAAAAAGGTTTGGCCACATATTCGTTAAATTAATTTCAATCAGCATACCAATTTTTAGAATGCATTAAGTTTTCTCCAAAATTGTCTTATCAGGTAATATAAACTAACACATTTGCATTTTCATTCTTTAACATAAAAAAATAAGTTGCTGAATTTGCCATTTGAATGCAATTTTGACAGATTTCGACACTTTTATAGATTTTATTAAAATTTACGAACCAAACTAACTAATTGCCATTTGCAAGGTCAAATGTTTATACACAGCAAAAAAAATGGTTTTGGTTCTTGGCGCCCTCCGAGTATCCAAAGCACCTAAAAGTGGCTAAAATGAACACAAAATGCAATGTACAGACATGTTCGACTGCTTATATGTCAGAAAACATGCAAGTGTGGCATATCTTATTTTACTCATGGAAAGTACATGTATCGTAGAATACATAATGAAATTTTTGACACCATTTGAACATATTTTAAAAAATTCACGGCTAAATGGCCATACTTCTTTATTTTTAGCTGCATTAATTTCACTTATTTACAATTTTTTTTACCCATTTCGTCCATTTACCCATTGGATCTTGTCAGTTCTGGGACCATATTTAGTTCCAGTCTGATTTTCTTTTTTTAGTTTCATTCAAATTTAAAATTATTTTATTTATTTTTTTTAACTTTTATATTATTTGCAAATTATTTGTTTTTTTTTAATTTTATATTATTTGCAAATTACTTATTTATTTCATTGTCATTACTTAAATTAAAATTGTAAATTAACAAACAAATGCAACTTTACTATTTTATACATGGAATATTTTTCTTGTCTATTTTACATGATAATTAGTGTGAAGTTCTAAATAAACATTGCCCTAGGTGATAAAAACAAAAAGTTGGATAACTGGGAATAAGAATTTTTAAAAAGTTGGATAAATGGGAAGACATCGTTGAGATTACAAAAGTGATTGACTAAGAATTTCTATCAACCATTTTTGTAATTATACGATTCAGATGTGGTGTAGTATTTTTGAAATCCAGAACCACTGTCATTTTAAGTAAAGATCAACATTGTTTTATGAAACTCTTTGAGTTGAATAAGGGATTACAAAAGTGGTTGACTAAGATTTTTTTTCAACCACTTTTGTAATCCTACAATTTCAGAAGATGTTTAGTATTTTGAAATCCAGAACCACTGTTAGTTGAAGTAAAGATCAACATTTTTTTTAAATAACACTCTTTGAGCTGAATGGGGGATTAAAAAAGTGGTTGACTAAGATTTTTTATCAACGACTTTTGTAATCCCACGGTTTCAAATGTGGTTCAGTATTTCCGAAATCCAGAACCACTGTCACTTTAAGTAAAGATCAACATCTTTTTGATGAAACTCTTTGAGTTGAATAAGGGATTACAAAAGTGGTTGAGATTACGAAAAAGGTTGACAGAGATTTTTTATCAACAACTTTTGTAAACTCTAACCAATTTTGTAATTCTACGATTTCAATTGTGGTAAGAATTTTTGAAATCCAGAACCACTGTCACTTCACAAGTAAAGATCAACACTTTTTATGAAACTCTTCGGGTTGAATGGAGGATTACAAAAGTGGTCGAGATTACAAAAGTGGTTGACTAAGAATTTCTATCAACCAATTTTGTAATCTCTAACCACTATTGTAATCCTACGATTTCAGATGTGGTTTAGTAGTTTTGAAATCCAGAACCACTGTCACTTTAAGTAAACATCGACATTTTTTTTATGAAACTCTTTGAGTTGAATAAGGGATTACAAAAGTGGTTGAGATTACAAAAGTGGTTGACTAAGATTTTTTTATCAACCACGTTTGTAATCCCTAACCACTTTTGTAATCCTACAATTTCAGATGTTGTTTTTAGTATTTTGAAATCAAGAAACAATGTCAGTTGAAGTAAAGATCAACAGTTTTTTTTTTTTATAAAACTCTTTGAGTTGAATGATGAATTAAAAAAGTGATTGAGATTTCAAAAATGGTTGACTAAGATTTTTCATCAACCCATTTTGTAATCCCACGATTTCAAATGTGGTTTAGTATTTTTGAAATCCAGAACCACTGTAACTTTATAATAAGTAAAAATCAACATTTTTTTATGAAACTCTTTGAGTTTTATAAGGGATTACAAAAGTGGTTAAGATAACAAAAGTGGTAGACTGATATTTTTTATCAACCGCTTTTGTAAGCCCTAACCAATTTTGTAATCCTACGAATTCAGATGAGGTTTAGTATTTGTGAAATCCAGAACCACTGTCACTTTAAGTAAAGGTCAACATTTTTTTGATAAAACTTTTTGAGTTGAATAAGAGATTTCAAAAGTTCTTGAGATTACAAAAGTGGTTGACTAAGATTCTTTATCAACGACGTTTGTAATCCCAAGATTTCAATTGTGGTACAGTATTTTTGAAATCCAGAACCACTGTCACTTAAAGTAAAGATCAACATTCTTTATGAAATTCTTAGAGTTGAATGAGGGATTTCAAAAGTGGTGAGATTTCAAAAGTGGTTGACTAAGATATTTCATCAACCACTTTTGTAATCCTTAACTATTTTTGTAACCCCATGATTTCAAATGTATTTTAGTATTTTTGAAATTCAGAACCATTGTCTCTTCAAGTAAAGATCAATATTTTAAGGCAATCTTTGAGGCGAATGAGGGATTACAAAAGTGATTTAGATTTCAAAAGGGATTGACTATGAATTTTTATCAACCTCGTTTGTTATCCCTACCCTAACCAGGTTTGTAATCCCTAGATGACAAATATGAAGATTGCAAAAACAGTTCCATTGATTCGTCCACCAACCCTTATTAAAGTAATAACCACTTTTGAAATCCAATTGTTTAGGGCCACCTTAGATATCTGATATTGATGTTCAGTTCAAATTGTGAGATACTCCATGAAAATATTACCATTGATTTCAAAAGTGGTTGATAAGTAATTGCTATTAACCACTTTTGTATTATCATCTACGTTTCTAATCCCTAGATTACAAATGTGGAGTAGATTTGAAAAGCCGTTCGCTAAAATCTTCCACCAACCCGTATTAAAGTAATAACCACTTTTGAAATACTATTGTATAGGGCCACCTTAGATATGTTATATTGTGTAAGATACCAAATAAATATTTTATCCTGGATTTCAAGAATGGTTGGGGGTTTCAAAAATGGTTGATGAGAAATGGCTATCAACCACTTTTGTTATTTCAACAAATTTTGTAATCCCAACCACTTTTGCAATATGGTACAGATTTCAAAAGTCATGTTTTTATATCTTCCACCAAGCCTTCAAAAAGCAATGACCACTTTTGCAATACAATTGTTTAGGGCCACCTTAGATATTCTTTATTGATTTTAAGTACAAGTTGTGCAAGATACATAACCCATCTTGACGGGTCTTGATGCAGCACTGGGGTCTATCTATTGCATTTATATCTTTGGTCCATACCATAAATAATCCCCCGCTCCAACTAGTTCTCACACTGAAAGGGGGGGTCGTGGAAACTTTGGTGCATTTTCGGACTTCCGATCAAAGTATCGTTGATTCTCCAGGAAAAGTCCTGCATAGACACTTTCCAATTTTGAGGCTCGTGCGATCGACTTGAACAGGAATGAATTGGCTGCAATGATCCCGGCGGATATAATCGCTATTCTTGGTATGCTGTGGGAAGAGGAAGATGAAGCTGGCATTCATCCAGATCGATTGCCGCGGGATCTTGAAGAAATTTTGGCAGAGGTAGAATTATTCTTCGTTATGATGGCGACCCTGCACATTGTATTCTTCGCACTCGCTTTGCTTGCTCAGCACAAGAGTCGTAGATATTCCTCTGAGAGGGGTCGAGGTCGCGAGGGTCTAGCACGTCGTTTTAGTGCTCGAAGACCGGCGCGATACCGCTTGGTTTGGGCGGCTGCTCACCATGTCCACGACGTCCATCAAGGATGGCGGTTGCTACCCTTGTGTCAGAGAAGGTCACGGAAATCGTCTTTTTTAAACCCTTGCCCCAGCGCCCGCAAGAGCAGCTGGTATATTGGCTGGTGGCGTGGTTTTCCGTAGACGTAGAGTCGATTGTTGTCGATCCATCCGTAGCACAGGAGGAGGTTATTCATCAGCGTCGTCTTGCCTCGGTCCGATTTCATAATGATCAGACCTAGGTTGCATAGATGCTGAAGGAGAAAGTGGTTATTCACACTCGTATTTGAGGTTTTCAACGCCCATTTTTCTATATAAAATGGCAATGTACGATCTGAAAAGCCAAAGGAAGACGAGTACGAAATGCTTGGGTGAGGAAGACGGGAAAGAAATGCTTGGGTGAGGAAGTGACCAGCAATGTCTGGCGGTTGGAGATTGGGACCTGTGCGTATGCGGAGCCAAGAAGTCGCAGTTCATTGCAGCTACCGGATATGTCTTAATAAATAAGCTGATAAATTAAATGTCCGTTGAGATGCAATAGCCCAGGTATAATTTTGTGTTTTCTAGATTCTGTTGTATGTTTTACGGATTTCCCTTACTGGTCTGTCCATGTCATTGATTCGGACTTTTGTTGTCACTTTTATTCACCTGTCCGGGGACCAACCTGAAAAGGCTGCATTTACCCCAAAACGATGCCCGTTAATCCAGCGGATCACCACGGTCTATGTTACATACCAAGCATAAGAATACGGTTGCACGCAATGCGATCTGCGATAAAAAGATGTTATCCTCCTTCGATGCCATTCTTATCCCTCTGCACGCGAAAGCTTCGAGCATGACAGACCTATTATCGGTAACAAAGCCCAAATTTGACTGGGCTTGGGGACTTAAGTATGGATGATCTACCCGAAGAACTGCATAAGGGAGTCCAACGCCAATTCCAGAAACGTCTTGGGGCAAAAGGGTTGGTAGAACGAGACCTGGGCTGTCGCTATAGTAAATATGAGCGCATTTTCCACCATAATCGAGGCTTCAAGTACCTCTTGAGCAGCATCGACGTCTTCTCCAAGAACAACTGGCTGGTGCCTCTCAAGAATTAGAAAGGTGTCCCTTGCCAGATGCCTTTCGGACTTTCCTCAAAGATCGTTAGCCCGATAATCTATTGACCGATAAATGAATAGAAATTTATAATCGTGAGATGAGGGATATGCTCCTGAAGTTCTACTCCACTAAGAACGAAGAGAAGTGGAGTGTGGTAAATCGCTGGAGTCGTACTTTGAAGGAGAATATGTTTTAAGAACTTTGACGGGCACTTACCTCCCTGCCTTGAACGATCTCGATCGCCAGTTTAATGCCACCATGCATCAAAGAATCAAGATGACTCCCAACGCTGCCAGCCAGAAAGAGCACGAGGCCAATTTCTGGAATCTTTACGATCTCCCACCAATGAGGCTGCAGCGATTCGATGTCGGCGAAAAAGTCCGGGTCAGCAAAAAAAATGGTGCATTCGAGAATGGATATACTCTGTGCTGGACCTAGGAAGTTTTTCCCATCCCCCAAGCCTTTAATACGCATCAAACCACCTATCGCCTCAAGGACTTCAACGGCGGGTTTTAATTCCTGGATAAAGCAATCCAGCCTGCAAAATAACCCATCGGAAAACTTTTCGGTCCCTCCAGAGAGATACAAGAAAGACTATGGTGGATTAGCCCTATTTATTGGTGTGTCAACCCTCAAGATATGTGTCAACGATATGATTGAGTCAATAGAACGATATTTATCAATATCGACAACCTCCGTCTGGACCTATAATTTATCATAGCTTGCTTCTTGCTGCCAGCTCATGCCACTTTGTAGCGTTCCATCCCGTGGTCACCACCTCGTCTGCTTAGCCATCTCTTTCGCGATGCGGTCCAAACGTTTCTTCATTGCCTCGAGTGCTTTAAGGTTGCACTGAGCTCTGCCTCTAAGTCATCGATACCTTTCAGACTATCCTTCAGCATGAGGTTGATCCTTCTCTTTATGACGGCGTCCTAGCTATCACGTGACCATCCAAAACTGTTGATTCCATGATGGTTCATATCAAGATCCTGAAGCATCCGCCAGATGGACATGCGCTTCGTGGAGTGAGTTCCGAACTTATCCATTTATCTATAACCTAGAGCGTTCTTATTTCCGGTATGATTTTAAATACGTGCAGGCAAAAGTGCCCGCAGATCATGTTCATTGGTATTCTATCGATTCTCCGGTCGCAGATATTTGACTATCTCGACTGTGTCTGCTTTTACCAAGAGGTCCAGTGCGTGTTGGGAATATCGCGTTCTTCGTGATGTAGTATGCCACATACGATGGGATTCGGGCTGGTGGTAGGGCATTGCCATTCGTTATGTCTCTGAATCGAGGGATTCCTATGGCCGTGGCAGCTTCCTCGATCTTCACATTCGAGAGGGACTTATTTGGGAGGAGAATGCCGTGCACTCGTATGCTGCTCATTTATCTAGACCCGGTAGTGACTATTCGCCAGGGTATGGACCCCATCCGACAGCATATATTGCTTACAATCGTTAGAGGAGAGGGATTTTTTGCAGGATTCTAGGGTAAGAACCACGTGTAGCCAGCTGTGGATAATATGAATTGAGCGATACTTTTTCTCGCCGGTATTAAGGCACTTTCAAGTCTGCGAAGGACAAAACGCATTCGACTACGTTCTTCTCGCTTTTAAACTTCTTGCCCTCCCTTTGATCCAGTCTGAACGCAAATGTACTCGATCATCTGGTGGCCGCAACACTCCTTTTACTTGCCAAGCTCATCACCAACCCTTATATGCTGCTCAGTGTTGAAAAAGGTTTCGCGTGGATAACCATGCCTTTCCAGAAATATGCCCAGGGAACAACCCCTACGTGAGAGGCCATGAACCGCGCAAACCGACTAACTATATCAATAACTTCTACGGATGGCGAGTCGGGCCATACCCGCCGGAGCTTTCAAGTCGAAGGCCCTGACGACCAAATTCCTGTTCGATTATCTCAAGCCCATGTGTGGTGACCGAGACAGCATCTGCTACACTGAAACGGAAAGCTTGATTTGCGAAATCTGGACGGCTGACATATATAAGGATATGGCGAAGAGTGTGCAGCAGTGTTCGATACCTCAAACTACGCAGCAGACCATGCTTCTGGTACAATGGCGACAATTAAGAAGTGCTCGGTAAGTTCAGGTATGAGTTTGCCTTCACATTGGATCTGTTGGAGTACAAGAAGGTTAAAAGCGTGAAGAAGAACGTTGTAGAGTGCGTTTTGACCTTTGCAGACTTTAAGGAGTGCCTAGATACGTGCGAGGAAACTGACTGCTAAATTCATTTTGTCCGCAGCTGGCTCCACAAGGTTCTTACTCTAGAATACTGCAAGAAATCTTTCTCCTCCAACAATGATGAGCAGTATATCCTGCCGGATGGGATCCATACCCTGGCGGATAGTCACTACCGGATTTAAATAAATGAGCAGAATACGAGTGCACGGCATTCTCCTCCCCAATAAGTCTTCTCGAACGTGGAGATCGAGGAAGCTACCACGGCCCCGGGAATCCATCGATTAAGAGGCATCCCGCATGGCAATGTCCTACCACCCACCCCGAAACCTGTCGAATACGGCAAACAAAATCACGACGAACGCGATATTCCCAGCAAGACCTGGACCTGTTGGTATAAGCGTGGAGGCCTCAAAGTCGAGATAGTCGAATATTTGGGACCGCCGATTCGATATTATACCAATGAACTCTAACGGCAAGGCGACATGATCTGCAGGCCTGTGGGCACTTTTCTCTGCACGTATTTAAGATCATATCGGATGTAAGAACGATCGGGGAGGTGATCTTTGTGCTATAGATAAATGGATAAGTTCGGAACTCACTCTACGAAGTGCATGCCCATCTGGCAGATGCTTCAGGATCTTGATATTGACCATCATCGATTCTCTTCTTGGAAGGCTATGTGATAGCTACGGCGGCGTCACGAAGAGAAGGATCAACCTCAAGCTGAAGGATAGCCTGAGAGGTATCGATGACTTAGAGGCAGAGCTCAGTGCAAACTTTAATGTAGATAGATACTATTGTGCTGCGCAATTCAATCGTGCATTTAAAAAATAGAGTCGGATACGGGGTATGTCTGATTTTCGGACCGGAACAGTAATTAGAGAGCTTTTCCTTTGTGACGTCATAATTGACTGACAGATGTGAAACGTCATATTTCTTCCTCTTTAGGTCCCTTTTTCTTTAAATTATGTGTAATCCCGAAACTTTATAAAATATATCCGTTCAAAGCATCGTGACATATACATTTTTTCGTTGTAATCAATAAATTATATCTTAAACTATCTATTCAAAAAATATATAAAATTCTTATGGATAAAATATTTATTTATATTCCGTTTAAAACTGCCTTTCCAGATTTTCCCCGTGCATTCTTTGCAAATTCAACCTAGAAAACTGCTAAAAATGAGTAAACTTTGATCTCAATTCTAGAAAAAAACAAGCATGGTGACCCATACTTTTTATTACAGATATCAGGTTGGTAGGGTTGGTTCATTAATTGTGTCGACTTATAAAAAAATCTCATGGATATTTATTTTTGTGTCTATCTACCTTAAAGCACTCGAGAAGCTTGCACCGCATCGAGAAAGAGATGGCAAAGTGCTTAACAATGGCAGGGGGTTAGATGGTTTGATTTCGAAAGGGCATTCGACCCGCAATCAGAGAGGGGCCAAAGCAGACGAGCTGGTCACCACGGAATGTAACGCTACGAAGTGGCACGAGCTGGTAGCAAGCATGCAAGCTAGGATAAACTATAAAGGAAAGTCAAGTCTAGTAGGTCTTGACGGAGGTTGTTAATATTGATAAACATCGTTCTAATGACTCAGTGATGTCGCTTGAGGGTTAACACACCACTAACTAGTGCTGATCCACCAAAGTCTTTCTTGTATTTCTCTAGATTGACCGCAACGATAACCGATTGGGCTTATTGCAGGTCGAATTGCTCTATCCAAGAATTAAAACCTGCTTATCTCATATCCGTTGAAGTGCTTGAGGCGGAAGGTGGTTGCATGCGTATTAAAGGCTTGGGTGATGGGGAAATCTTCCTAGATCCAGCACAGTATCCATTTTCGAATGCGCAACTTTTCTTGGTGATCCGGACGTTATCCCCAACGTCGAATCGCTGCAGCTTCATTAGTGGGACATTCGTAAAGATTCCAAAAGACCTTGGCCTCGTGCACTTTCTGACTGGCGGCGATGGGAGCCATTTTGATTCGTTGATTCATGTTGGTATTAAACTGGCAGACGAGATCGTCCCAAGACAGAGTGCCCGTGAAAGTGGCGAGGATTACTTAAACATATTCTACTTCATGGTACTACTCCAGCGTTCAACCACGCTCGACTTCTCTTCGTTATCGGTGGACTAGAATTCGATGTCGCGGTTCTGGGGCATATCCATCATCTCACGATTATAAATTTCTATGCAAATATCGGTCCATAGCTTCTCGGGCTTACGATCCTTGAAGACTGTGCAAAAGGCATCTAGCAAAGGGCATCTTTCTTTTCCTTGATCGGCATCAGCCAGTTGTACTTTGAGAAGACATCCATGATGCTCAAGAGGTACTTGAAGCCTCGATTATGGCAGTAAAGAAGCTCATATTTACGATATCAGCAGCCTAGATCTTGCTCTACTAAACCTTTTACATCGCGACGCTTCCGGAATTTCCGTACGACTGGCTTATGAAGTTCTTCGGGTACTTCATCCATACTTATTCCCCGGATCCAGTCCAAATCGTGCTTTGTTACCGATGATGGGTCTGTCACGCTTGATGCTTTCGCGCTCAGTGGGATTAGGAATTGTATCGAAGGAGGCCAGCATCGTCCTATCGCAGATGGCATTGCTTACGACCATATTCTTATGCTTTGTATGTTAAGTAAATCGTGGTGATCCGGTAGGTTGATGGGCATCGTTTTGGGGTACCGGTAGCCTTTTCAGGTTGGTCCCCAGACATGTGAAGTAATGCCAAGTCTGGTGCATCTCGACGGACAGTCAATTTATCAGCTTATTTATTAGGACATCTCCGGTAGCTGCAATAAACTACAACTTTACACATGCTCAATCTTCAACTGCCACTCATTGCTGGTCACTTCCTTACCCAAGCATTTCATCCATGTCTTCCTTTGGTAGTTCAGGCCGTACATTGCCATTTTATACAGATATTTGGACGTTGAAAACCTCACCTACGATGAGCTTACCGCATGACTACTTTCTACTCCCGTATCTATGAAACCTAGGTCTGATCATCATGAAATCAGACCGAGGCAAGATGACGCTGATGAATAACCACATTCC
Source organism: Modiolus philippinarum (assembly GCA_002080025.1). NCBI lineage: Eukaryota > Metazoa > Mollusca > Bivalvia > Mytilida > Modiolidae > Modiolus > Modiolus philippinarum. The sequence continues at coordinate 98,551 of MJUU01015014.1, read as the reverse complement.
GTGCGATGGATCGATTGACTAGTATCGACTCTACGTCTTCGGAAAATCGCACCACCAGCCAATATACCAGGTGCTTTTGCGGGCGCTTGGGCAAGGGTTTACGAAAGACGATTTCCACGACCTTCTCTGAAACAAGGGTAGCAACCCCTATCCTTGATCGACGTCTTGGATATGGTGAAGCCACCGCCCAAACAAAGAGATATCGAGCCGTTCTTCGAGCACAAAAACGAAATGCCAGACCCTCGCGGCCTCGACCCTTATCAGAAGAATCTCATGGTTTTCTACGACTCTTATACTGAGCAAGCAAACGAGTGCAAAAAATGCTACGTGCAGGGTCGCCATAATAACGTGGAATTATTCTACCCCTGCAAAAATTTCTTCAAGATCGCGCGGCAATCGATCCGGAAGAATGCCATCTTAATCTTCCTCTTTGAGCATGATGCCAAGAATCGCGATTATAGCCGCCGGGATCATTGCAGCCATCCCACACCTGTTCAATTCGACCGCTTGAGGCCAAAAATTGGAAAGTGTCAATGAAATCTAGGCGAAATTCACTTAGTCTAAGATAGAAAATAGATCACTTGCAGTATTTTTTAGAGAATCAACGGTAGTTTGATCGGGAGTCCGAGAATGAGCCCAAGTTTCCACGCCCTTCCCTTCAATGTGAGAACTAGTGGGAGCGGGGGCTTATTTATGGTATGGACCAACGGTATAAGTGCAATAGATAGACCCCAATGCTGCATCAATCAGTGCAGGTACCCATCCATATCGGGTAGTGTTAATGAATTGCAAGAGGCAGAAATTTTCTGCTTAGGGGCGATTGATCCAATGCTTAGGGGTGATCGATTCAACGCTTATGGGGCGTTGGCGATTCTATAAATAAATGGCGTTCATCAAAATCACCGATCCCAAGCAGCTTGAGACGCTTGCTAAGGACCTACAGGAGACTAAGAGAGGTATCCAGGCGTACGATATGCAGAATTGCCCAGATAAGATCGGTCAAAGCTGCGACCTCTCCTAGATATTCGAGCACTAGTGCCCTAAGCTAAAGTACAAAAAAAACATATGGACAAACGCATGGCACTTAATCTGTATTTCTGATATTAGCCTGTTATAACAATAGATTTCATGGTATTTTACATACACAATTTGTACAGAAGACAATAATAGTAGTAAAAAATAAAAATCATGTAACATTGTAATTCAAAAGTGAAAGTGAATATTTATCATTGCAACGCAGAGCGTTACAGATGTCCCCCAAACGAAAACTGTGCGTCCTATTCAGAGCACATCTCATTTTCCAGTATTTCTAAGTTTCAATGGTAACGGTTACCATTTTGAAAAATCTGAGGCTAAAAATCATTCGTACACATGCCAGACATTCTTAAGGGAGTATGAGTGTCATATTTCAGAAGGATTTAATATCCTCTGTTTTTTTCCATTTAAAAAGGGTAAAAATGTTTTGCACATGTATCATATTTTCTTGGTCATAGGTCACTTTAAAATGCATAAAATAGAAAATGTCTAAACTTCTATCAACTTCCAATAATATTTTTATGTATTTAAGGCAAAAAAATAGTTATGGAAATTGAAGGAAAACTCAAGAGAGAACGCAGAGCGTTATAGATATCCCCAAAAAAACGATCATTGTACATTTTATTCGTAGCATCTCTCATTTTCCAGTATTTCTAAGTTTCAATGGCAATTGCAACCATTTTGAAAAAATGTGAGGCTAAAATTATTTGTACACAGGGCAGGCAACCTTCAAGTTAATTTTGATCCGATTGTGAGCACTTTCAATTTCCCGCCTTTTTCCGTCTCCATGGCAACAGCAGCCACTTTGAAAATTCTGAGGCTGAAAATCATTTGTACATGTGCCAGGCAACCTTCGTGTAAAATTTCATCCTATTCTTATTACAAAAAACAGGAAAACAACAAACACCCACAATGTCCAGGAACTACAATCACACGCCCCAATTTACAAGCAAACTGCACCAGAAAAACAATAATGAAAACACGAGACAAACACAATTAACGATAGGAACTCGGGATAGCCGGACTTGGTACCGGAAGTAGCAAAAGCCAGTGGTAGGGTTAAACCGGTTTATGGGTACCCAAACCTCCCCTTTCTCTATCCCGTTTCCCTATAGTATCATAAACATGCAAATAAAACCCAATACAAGTAGACTACTAACCCAATGACCACTATCTTGGAACAGAAAAAGCATATGTCAAAACGTAGTTTTGAAAGAAGGGTCAAAGAGTGCTCGCCGCTAAACTGCCGGCTAGCTCAAGGAATCTAGTCTGCTGGTAAAACACTGTCGCACTACGGAAGAAAAATCAAACTCAAACTCCCCGAAGGGTTTGGTAAAGAGTCTTCATGTATTTCAGTAGACATCGGCAGTATCAGTGAGAGGCCAGTATATATGTAAAGTCTTCAGGTCACTGGAATCCAAAGCCAATTTAACGGATTTGTTCAGATCACTGAATTTTCCCCGCCGTTTTTCTGTTTCTATGGCAATGGCGACCATTTTGAAAATTTTGAAAGCTGCGACCACTTTTACATATTGAGGCAATCCTTCTTGTGAAGCTGCATGTGGTTTGGCCAAACAGTAGCTGAGATATGGGGTTGACAATATTTGAGCGGAAGAAAGAAAGAAAGAGAAAAAATAATAATACGATACGGAGCAAACACAATATGTCTCCCAAACTTCGTTTTGGGGACATAATTATGGATGGTGGCAGAATTAAACGAATTACTTTTGAAATCTTTACCATAAGCAATGAATGGATATGGGGTAAATGTACATGAGACAAAGTCAAATACATGGTAAAAAAAAGCTATTAAAACGCTTTAATTATCGTTCTGCTTCTTGAAGTCTCTATGAGGCCTTCAATAATGAGCTTTTCTCATACCTCATAGTAAGTTCAAGACGGACCATAGCACCGAATTGAGCTTAATTCATTGTTTATCATCGAATAGCGCCACAGCCGTGCTCCTCCACATTATTCATGAAACAACGGCAGTAGAATACCGAAGGAACAAAGGGGTAAAATTAAGAAAAAACGAAGTCCAAAGACAGGGCAAAAACGAGAACACAGAAAACAATGACGTTAGACACAAAAACATGAATGCGGGGTTGTCAACAAACATAGAATTAATTGGCAAAGTGTCCTCGCTGCATGATAGAATAACAGAAATCGTTAGGATTACTCATTCATTTTTAAAATGTAGAGTAATATTTTATGGGGTATCTTACACAACTTGTACTTAAAATCAATAAAGAATATCATAAGTGGCCCTATACAATTGTATTTCAAAAGTGGACATTGCTTTAATAAGGCTTGGTGGAAGATATAAAAGCACAACTTTTGAAATCTTTACAATATTTGTAATTAAGATAATTGCAAAAGTGGTTGAGATTACAAAGTGGTTGGAATTACTAAAGTGGTTGATAACAATTTCTCATCAACCACTTTTGAAATCCCCAACCAGTTTTTAAATCCAGGATAAAATATTTATTGAGTATCTTACACACCTTGTTCTTAACATAAATATACATGTAACATATCTAAGGTGGCCCTACACAATTGTATTTCAAAAGAGGTTATGGAAGATTTAAGCGAACGGCCTTTGAAATCTACACCACATTTGTAATCTAGGGACTACAAAAGTAGCTGAGATTACAAAAATGGTTCGGATTACAAAAGTGGTTGATTACAATTCCTAATCAACCACATTTGAAATCCATGGTAATATTTTCATGAGGTATCTCACACAATTTGAACTGAACATCAATATCAGATATCTAAGGTGGCCCTATACAATTGGATTTCAAAAGTGGTTATTACTTTGAAAACCTGTTTTATTGAAACTTGTAATATCTAAATTTTAAAAAACTGTTTAAAAAAAACAAAGTAGTATCTCCCTCATGCATAGCTCTGTCCTTGGCTGAATTTGTCTTTTCTATTTAGAACCCTTTTGGTTATTTCTTCTCTATCAGTTTTTGTATGTTTTTCGGTTAATGGACTTCCAAATGTCATGGTTTTATCTGCATTGATGATACATAAGTTGTCGAAATGCGCATGTACAGAAAATAAATTAACAGTAACTTCGGTATTTTGTTATTTAATAAGGTTTGGTGGCAGAGTCAATCGAACTATTTTTGCAATCCTCATATTTGTTATTAAGGGATTACAAACGAGGTTAGGGTAGGGACTACAAAATGGTTGATAGAAATTCTTAGTCAACCACTTTTATAGTCCCTCATTCAACTCAAAAACATAGAAAGCAGCCACAGTCTGCTTAGCTCACCTCGTTGCGCAGCATTGTCACACGTTGCACATGTCAGTAAACAGGAATGGACTATAAT